>VSDK01027344.1:439367-453755 GCA_009767595.1 Symbiodinium kawagutii
ACCCAAGCCACAGGCTCGCACGGCAGTGGTGCAATGGAAATCTTCCCATCGTGAAAATCCACAGGAGGCAGGGCCCACTTCTATGGCTCCGCGGCTGTCCCCCCTCGGAAGCTGCCAACCCCGAATCAACCAGGGGTGGCATCGACGTCTACAGGACCCCCGACGGATGTGGCTTGGCATCACCAGGGGATGGTTGTAAACCTCCCAAAGATAAAGCTCACAAGGCTCATCCCAACATATCCCAACCCTTTTGTGGGCACTCGGCGACTTCAAGATCCTTTGGATCCCGGAAGGGGCGTGGGTTCTCGACATCAAAACCACCGTTCTGCTAGGTTTTCCTTGCACCAATAGTCACCTTTGACTTTACTCAAGATATTCATGATCTTGATAGAGTGATTATTAGCAGTCATAGTTACGACAGAGAAGACGCGCTCATACAGTCCAACTGTCGGTCACAAGGATAGGCTATTTCTCATAGGATCTCATCATCTCATGCTGCGCTCAAGTGCTGCGCTCGTTTCGTAGCGCGACAGGTGAGTCTCTTCGAGCTGGCTCCGCATCCATACCTGGAAATTCGCTTGGGCGACATCGTCTTCATCCCCCCCGACCTGGTCGTGGAGCGCCGTTGCGGAGGGTGATGGTGGATCAAGCTACGGGGGCCACGTGATGCTACGCCATGTGAGCCATGATATGTGACTTATGTTTTGTTTATAGATGGATGACGATGAATGATGATGAATGATGATGAATGATTACGAATGATGATAGACCTGGGAATTGATCTGATGATTGACGATGTGCACTGCAAGAAGCACATAGTAACTCCGCAGTATACGGTGACCAAATAGAAAGTATGGGGTACCGGTTGGGGACCAGAAAAAAAACATCGCGTGAAATGTTGGCTGGACTTGCTGGGTGTGTTGGACAGATATTTCTATTCAAATTGGAGGTAGTGAACTGCATGAGTCAACTAGTTGGTGCATATTCACCGATGAAATCGATTGAAAACAGAAGTATTGTTTTTTTTTGCAAGTCGCAAGAGCTATACCACCGGTGCCATGTTCTGCTGCTGCAACTATTCATTTTCAGAGCAAACTCTGACAGGGATGCCAAAAGACTCCTTTATAGTCCAAGTGTCACATATTTGTATAAACAATAGTAACGGCATGATTGCCAGCTTAGGTTGCGAAAAGCGCCAAGAGGTGGCAGCTATCAAAAAGAGCAGGTATTCCCGACGAAGAACAGGTTTGTGAGTGGCTTTTTTTAAAACAATTTTGGGTGATCAACTTGTATCAACCCTATTTATAAGAAATGACAAGGTAAAAATGGGATGATGACCCTCAATTGTTGGCATTATCAAGCCGCCCATCAGGTTGTGGTTGTTGTTGTTGTTGTTGTTGTTGTTGTTGTTGTTGTTGTGGTTGTTGTAGAACCTCTTCGGTCCGGACAAGCCACGGCTGACCGTTATCAAATGTCGGAAGTACTTACACAGCTGCAGCCCATTTGGGTCTTTCTCAAAATAGGGGACCCCCAAAATGGCTGGTTTATTACTCATAATGACTATTATTGGATGATTGGGGGTCCCTCTATTTTGAGAAACACCCATTTGGACATGTATCAGTCACTGTGAGCCACCAGTCACCACGAATCAGCACAGATTGAGAATCCCAGTGTCGCCCTGGCTGCCCCGAAATGATACAACACGTAAGCTATTAAGTAGCTATCAATCAGGGTTCAAGCAGGCATCAACTAGCGATCAATCAGCTATCAATCATGATTTGACCATCATTAACAATGATTCACCATCATTGACCATCATTCACCATCATTAACAACCATTCACCATCAATCAACTATCAATCAGCTATCAACCAGTTACAAATCAGCTTTCAACCAGCCAGCCATCAGCCGGTTTCTTCGAGGGATGGGATCACCCATCAGGACGCAGGGCATTGGATTGGCCGCGTGGTGGGTGTGGAGAACTTCACAGTGCAGGTGTGCTTGGGCAATGGCCGGGTGGCCCAGAACGGGACAACCAAGAAGAAGGGTCAAGGGGATACAGTAGGGGTGGCTAATGACGGTAAATGATTGGTAATGATGGTTGATAATGGTTACTGAATGTTAATGATGGTTAATGAATCAATGATAGTCAATGATCGCTAATGATGGTCAATGATGATCAATGATGGCTAATGATGGGTCGTGATGGTTAATGATGGTCAATGACGGTTAATGATGGGGAATGGTTGTTAATGATGGTGAATGATGGTCAATGATGGTGAAATATTGTTAATGATGGTGAATGATGGTCAATGATGCTAAATCATTTTTTGATGGTCAATGATGGTTAGTTAATTTTGATTAGTGATGGTTTGTGATGGTTAATGATGGTCAATGATGTTTAATGATGGTTAGTGGTCAATAATGGTTGATGATGGTTAGTGGTGAATCATGGTTAAGGATGGTTAATGGTGGTCAATGATGGATAATGACGGTTAATGATGGTCAATGATGGTCCATGATGGTTTGTTGATCGTCCATGATGGTTAATGATGGTAGCGCTCTTGGTATGAGGCGGAAAACTCTGTTTGCAGCACCCCACCTTCCATGCAGGGTGCGACAGCGGAACAACTATACAGATAGCAAAACACAATGTCAGGACACACCTGACGGTAGTGAGATCTCTTCCTCCTGGCCTCCCAGTGCGTCGCAGTGTCCAGAGCATCCTGTGGGATGGTTAATGATGCTTAATGATGCTTAACGAATCTCAATGATGCTTCATGGTGGTCTTGGATGGTATCATGATTTAATATGCACATCTATCATGAAAATTGACCATGATATACCATGAAATAACATAAATGTTTGTTATTTACATCTAGATATTGACATATTGTATGGGACCATACGGGTTTATCCATTAGGCAACCCGCTGGACTGGCAATTTCCCTTGTAAACATGACATGACATGACATTTGTTCAGGGATGGGTGGTGGTATCTATTGTTTGTGAATCAACGGTACAGACCAATACCCAGGTTCGTTGATGATTACCGTGGGTCACACGAGTATCAATATTGCAGGGGTTCATTACAACCTAGTACGAGAACTTCCATTTAGTGGCAGGTCAATGTTGTTTAGTGATGATTGATGTTGATCATGAGCCACACTGAATTTACTAGTTGTAATGATTGAGCCATGAACTTGAAATACCCATTTGGGGGTTCTCAAAATAGGAAACCAAATAGAATGATTGGTTTATTGTTACAAACGGTTAACAAAGGACAACTTTTGGGTTCCCCATAGACTTGAGAAACACCCAACATGATAAAACATGGCAATCATCAGCATAAGATGAACTCAGGGTTGAAGAGGACAGCATTGCCATGGTTGCCGTGCATCCCTGTGTGTCGTTGCGCCTAGGTGCAGTGCGTCCCTTCGACTTGCACGTGCTGAGCCGTCCTCAGGGCGGGCAAAAGCGACATGATGATGGCAAGCTTTAGTAGTAAATGGTGGTGAAAAGTGATGCATAGGGGTGAAGAATGGTGAAAAGTGATGAAAAGTGGTGAAGCCGTTGATCGTTGATGATCGTGACATACCATGTTGTAGATATGTTTTATTATTATCATTATTGTTATGCATATGGTGGTTTCTCAAAATACGGAGACCCCAAAAATGGATGGTTTATTACTCCAAATGGTTACTAAAGAATGATTTGGGGGGTCCCCTATTTTGAGAAACACCCACTGGATCCACATGATTAACCATCGTTAACCATTAATATTGTTATCCCCTATTCTTAACCATTCATCAACCATGAACCAACTCATATCCTGGATGAGTTGGGTACCACTCATCACAGCATGGCTTGGTGGCCACGACGTATGGCTGGTTACAAATCCATCGCGGGGGGGCCCCACGGCTCCTAAGGCGAGTGGCCTCGTGCGAGGTTATGGAGGAGGTGGATCAAGGGTCTGTGGATGAGAAAATGTTGGTTAAGAGTTGGTTGAATCAATGGTTATTAACAATAGGGATGATCACTAACCTGTACTGGTTAATCAAGATGTATAACTATCCCTTGACAATGTTTAATCGATGGTTAATGGTTTAATCAACCAATGTTGGTTAAATGGTTTAATCAACCAATGTTGGTTGAATGCTTTAATGGTTAATGGTCTATAGGTTGGTTAAATGGATTAATCGATGGTTAATGACCAGGGGTAGATGATTAATGGTTAACCAACCTATAATGGTTAACAATAGGGATGATAACTAACAATCATAGGAGTTGGTTGAGAATTGGTTAAGCTTGGTGAATAAGGATTGATAGTGTTTGATAATGATTGAATATGACTAATAACATTAAATAACAATGATTATGATTATTGATAACAATAATTAATGATTAATAATATTAAATAACAATGATGATTGAATATGATTGATAACATTGATTATTGGAAAATCGGTTGTCAAGATTGATACTGGTTGGTGGTGGTTACTGGTGAATACCGGCAGTCAATCATATTCTCAACGTAGTTGTGGTCAAACACAGAGTTGATCGGATTTGAGTTTTTTGGGGCCGCGATGTGCAACATCATAATTCAATTAGCACCATTTTGTGCGGCTGGTCCTGAGGTTGATGATGTGTGATGCAAGGACGTCCAACTATGTACATAGTCTAATTTCTCAAAATAGTCAAGCAGAGTAGTCTCAAAGATGGTTTCCATTGTTGGTTTATTAGTTGTCTTGCAAGGGTTAAGTATGGTTTTTCATGCTTTTTACTCTATTGAATTTGTGGTAAATAGTCGGTTCGATCGTGGTTTACATTAAAAGATCCAATGCGGTACATTGCGGTCCTGTAACTGCTGAACGGATTTGATATTGATGTAGACTCACCGATCAAGCCCTTGAATAGCCAAGCAAAAGCCGTTTGGACCGCACCCGGTGCGTCTACGTTGGTTTGTTGGCGAATCTGTTGGGGGCATCATAGTTGGGTGAACATAGACTTGTTGAAAAAGAGAGGTTGAAAGACGAAGAGAAAGAGAATCCACCATGAAACATTTTTCTGATTGTGTCAATGGCTTTGGCATGTTGTGGCATAAAACTGTAGTCACTGTATCAAGCACCGCTCAAATTTGGGTGGTTCGGCATCTCCATCAACTCAACACAACTGTGAGCATCGCTGATGCGGGCGTGGCCAGGGTGAAAGTGAAGCAGAGGTTGGGCGCTCGGGCCAGCAGATGTAGCTACCCAACCTGTCAAAGGAACATTTGAAGCGCTTCGGCAGCAGTTTAGCATAGTTTCAGCTCTACCACATGTAAACTTAACTGGTCCACAATCATCCGCCAATGATGGTGCAAGCATTGTCGCACTTTTTTCCTCAACAATAGGTATGGTTGATTAGCAACTATTGTTCAGAGGGATTGAACCACCAACTAGAGATATACAATGTAGAAAAAGACAATATTATGTCAGCTGTTAATACATGTCTAAAGACGCATATGTATTTACGATTTCATACTATTCAATATATATATATATAATCAGATATGTATCATCGTATCATCATATCATATTATATCATTTACATGATTACATGATCATATATAATCACATGTATCTAAGCATATATATATATTATACACTCATTCAATCACATATATATATAATCATACATATGTTTTCAATCATAGATATATTATGATATTTGATATGACATGTTTGTAGATACATCATACACAGAACTGCATCTGAATGCTTAGTACCACAGCCATGGCTCCAGGGACCGACGCATGCGGAAAGCCCGCGTCCACCAGAGGCGCCAGTGGGAGTCCATTGGGATAGGCCCCCTGAGATTATGGAGGAGATGAGTTCATAGCGGTGACACTCTGGCAGACTAACCTGGAAGTGGAACATCCACTATTCATAATGGATCTGCTTATACAAAAGGTGATTATCAGCTTCCAGGTTAGTTTGCCAAAGGGTATAGTGGTTAAATTGGTGAATGATAGGGGATAGATGATGATAGTGGGTAATAATGGTGGTTATTGGCTGATGGTGAATGATTAATAGGGGATAGATCATTATAATGGTATTGTTAATCAGTAATAGTGATTATAATGGTCAATGGTGGTGAAATATAGGGGATTGTGACTAACAATAATGGTTAATAGTGATTATAATGGTTAAAAGTGGTGAAATTATGGTGAGATTACAATAATCTGGTGGTTTCTTGTTATGATAATGGTTGATACTTGTAGTGGTGAATCAGAATGGATAATCACTAAGAATCATAGTCAAAAAACCACATGAGTTCCCTATTCTGAGAAGCACTCAAAGTAGGGAAATCAAAGATAGTTGGTTTAGTGCTACTACAGAAATCAACTGGATGAAACTGGGGGTACCCAATTGCAAGAAACCTGCATATTTGCAAACGCATCAGTCTCAAGTACCACAGCAAGAAAAAAACTAGCATGTCCTCCTCAAATGTAATATGGGACCAGTTGCCCAATGGGTGTGGTGTTGCTTCTTTGAGCTCTTGGCCAAAGTTTGTATTCCCTCTGTCGATGTCGCGTTTGGTTGTTCCGAGTGAACCTTGGCTCTCTTCGCATATGAGTTGGCAGAGCAGTCGGTACGCCCCACCATGTTGGTATAGTGCCAGGGATTCTTCAGATGTTTGGCCAATGTTGAACAAGCACCAACTATAAGTGTCTCCGTTTTCGCGGTTTCCATGGAGAATTCAGCAGCAACCATGGCGTTTCCTGCTGATCCAAAAATGATATTGACAACCTCTTGTTTTGCCCAAGGGGCCCACCCAAACAACTACAATTTGTATTTCTGTATGAGTTTTTTCTGATCTATAGAATTGGTGGCTTAGTCAATTTCCGTTTTACTCCTTTTCATCTACAGTTCCCCTTTGGTAAACTAACCAGGCACTTGAAAACCCACCATTTATTGCTGGTTTCTCCGGATTTGATGATGAAACACGGTGAAAATCTCCGTTGCCATGTGCGTTGATTCCGGGCCGGGGAAGCGAGGCACCTAGGTTTCGGCCCTCTTCATGGACTGGACCCATGGCCTTGGTAATATGGATCGTCCCTGACTTGTTCAGCCCACAGCACGGCAATGTTTCGAGCGGCAACATGAGACATCAGTAAGCAGCAAACATCAGCAAAGATGATATAGTCAACATGATTGATAGTAGATTATAGAGCAAACATGAGCAAACATGATATATTAAACACTGTTGATACTGTAGTAGATTATAGTAGGCTTATGTAGCCTTTATTGATCAGAAGGGCCACGTGTTGGAGCGCGCATCCAGGACTCAAAGGTCGGAACGACTCCGCTGGAAAAGCCGTCTGACGCCTCCAGCGAGGAGGATGACGAGCTGCTGACGGTTTGTTGGCACATGGCGCCGTCCCAGCCCATGGTTCTGAGAGGGGTGGAGATGCTACAAAGTGGGCCCCCAACCACTTTGCTTAGTTGGTTTATAACTAATCTAACTAGGGTTAACTACCAGTTATAAGGGTTATAACCCAACTTAGTTCAGTGGTTGGGGGCCCACCTTGTACAACTGGAATGGCACAAAAAATCAAATGGTTGACATATTGAATCTTATTGACCAATCTGCTGATTTGGCATGATGAGATAAGGCAGAGTCAACTGTTTTTGATGCATAGCCTTAGAAATCATAACTCACAAGTTGCTTGTGATGAGCCACTGCAATCATGCCCACCAAGAAGAAGTTACTTGCAATTGCCATCGCGCACGTGCCGGCCTGGACCTTCCGAAACTGATGAAAAGTCAGTTGTTGCATCCGGATATTTAATTTCTCCCTTCCCCCTAATGTGAGACCTCCCTGGCCACCTTAAAATGCATCGATTCACGGAAATTAGACATGGTTTTGTGATGCATATCAATGTGTGAGACTAAAGAGGGGGTGGAGCACATCGTGGTTACCAGGATTGGACTAGGTCTTTGTGGAGGTTGGATCGGGGATGAAGGGCCCCAGCTGATGCCTAGCAGTTCAATCGCTGCCGCAACAGGAGGAACAAGAAGAAGGCCGTTCCCGGATGGTGATTGGGTTCCGGCGCTAGAGCTTGCTATCGCTATTTTGGAGAATAGATTGGCACACAAATTGTGTTGTTTGGTTCTTGTCATGTGACGAGCAGGATGATTTCAGATCACAACTGTCCATTGTGATACTGGAGTTTCGTTTCGTGGGGATACCCAACATACCCAACCGATTTGTGTATTATTCTGGTTGGTGGTTTCAAACATGTTTATTTTCCCTAGTAATTATTAACAAACGGTTGCTTGACTAATATTTTTTTGCAGGGGTTGAAACCACCAACCTATATTGTTCTGGTGTATCTATGACATGACTAGTGGGGTTACCTTTGATTGCATACTATCGTATTTATAACATGATTAGGTCCAATGCAGAACCAACGTGGGAAAATCCTAATTGTCGTTTCGCTTGCAAAATCTCCAGGACGCGGAACTAGATTGGTTTCTTGAAACCCGCAACAAGGCCTCAACAACAACAAAAGTTAGTGTCATTGCCCAAAGATTGAGAGATGAATCTGGAATCTGCGAAGAATGTGGTTTTTGCTGATCTAGTGCATAATAGTGACCAACAACCATTTATGGAATTTTATGGAGATTGATACTATTATGGACACTACATAATAGTGACCAACAACTGGTTGGTGGTTTTAAACATTTTTTAGTTTCCCTATGAAACACTAACAATTGCTTGGTTGACAAGCATATTTTTCACAGGGATGGTTCAACCACCAACCAGTAATGATCATAATCAACCGTTATTACCAAATATAACCATTATTAATTAACCATTAGTAAGCACTAGTGAACCATGGATGGTTCAATCACCATTTATGGCCCCGAAGTGTAGACATTGACATCCTGTTTTCGGAAGGTCCAAGTTCCCAACCCAGGTCAGGTCGTTGTTGTTTGGTTCCCAGCCAGCCGTCCAGGAGAAGCAGAGGCCAATCAGCGCCTGTTGTGATGCACATATGGTTGACAAGTAAGGATTAGCTATGGTTATGGCAAATATAAAGTTAGTAATTAAGGATCAGCAATTAGTATTTTATATACAGTATATAAATACTATTGTTTAGTGATAAATCACAGTGAAGGGGGAGATTTACAACAAGATTGATTAGAACCGTAAAGGATATATATATATATATGTTTTGTTGTGTGTGTGTATCACAGGCATGCATCTATCAATTATACTAGTGCACATGTCGTTGCTATTTCTTTACATGATGTACAGTATTCTGTAGTGTATGCACAATGTATATGTAAGTACATACTTGTGCATATTATTTGTTTAATTATCTATATGCATTTTCATATGTATCTTACACACAATTATGTGTTCCTTTTGTAATGGGCATCATGTGGAGCCACAAATTGAGGATCGCTAGCTCATCCATGATGAACAGAATAAGTCAAATGGATAGGTGATCGACCACATTTCGACTTGGGACAACTCAGGGAGCAGCATCACAAGTAGGTCACCTGTCGTCAATCTGTTTCTGACGTTTTGGTGCAAGAACAACATGTTGATGATCACAATCATGTGAATATGACTGGGATGCACTGCCTTCGGACCCTGCCTGTTATTTCCTGCCTGGAAGATTACAGCGACCAGACACAAATGAGCCACCAACTCTCATGAGATGAGGTGTCCTTTGATGCTTGGCACAATGCCCAACAAGGGTCGGTGAAGCTATCTTATTCTTTGCTCTAGCCGATCATTGTCATCACTACCATCATCATCACAATACGCATAGCATTTTATAACAACTATCAGAGTTTTGATAGTGATGGCATTATGATGGGGTACATAAGCCATTAAGCCATTATAGCAACCATCTTGACAATGACCATAAAATGAAACCATTATAGTATGACATGGCTGTGGGTCAAAAACCTGTTCTCCTGGTTCCCCTATCATTAACCATTGTTTGCCTTATAGTTTTGTTGGTTATTATCCACCATTCTTATTGGTTAATCGCTTATATATATATATATAGTTGGTATGTCCACTACTATTGTTGGTTGTGATACCCTATTATTATCCATTAACCAACTAGTTAACCATTAATCAACTAGTCAACCATTAACCAACTAGTCAACCATTGACCATGCACCAACCAGTTAACCATCAACCAACTAGTCAACCAACCAGTTTACCATTAACCAACTTTAGTTAGTAAGCATTGACAGCAAGCATGCCATGCTTGTCCAGTTCTTGACCCATACAGTTGCTACAGCCAGGACCCACCAGCAAGCCTTTGGCACGAGGCTGGGAGGGGTGGACAGCGGTGGGGGGTGCTTTCTTTTGGTTGCTTAGTAGGCACGTCGCCACAGGGATATAGATTGGATAGACATGGATTGCTTGGATTGCTTGCTTAGATATATTTTGGTTGCTTAGACAGGGATACAATATATTTTGGTTGCTAAGATTGGATAGACATGGAGAGCCATGAACACCAGGAATAGTTCACCAGCAGTAGGACATAGCAACTGTGGCGGATTGGTTGTGGTTTGTTGATACCTCAACTGACGGGATCCCGAGTGGCTGGAAAATTTGAGCGGCAATGATTGACCCAGCTGGGATAGCTGGTTATTGACCTGCCAGCTGTCTTTTGGTGCTGTTTGGATGTGTGATGTTTGGATATGCTGCTTTCTTTCTTGGCTATGATGGTCATGAATCATGACTATCACCTCGCGTCGCCACACTGGACACCCAGTATTCCTGGAACCAGTGAGCATTGTACACTGCACACTTCAGGATACAACACAGACTGAACCAGTGCATAGTGTTTACACGCAGTTATTCCTGAAATCATCTTTCCACATCAACAAAGTTCATTCTGAACCATGGTCAGCCACAGTAAGGGTGCAGATCTTTGGCGCCGGAATCGTGGCAGGCGGCTGAGCTTGAAATGCAGACTGGAGGTGCAGATGTTTTCGGATGGTGCCTGATGGGGTCCCCTAACACTGGGCATTGCTGGTCACCTGGTGGTGAGAAGTTGTGACACATGGCGGTGTCAATGTCGAAGCCTACAGGTTGGTTTGGGGATACCATGGGATACCATGGGACACCCAGCATTTATGGATGTTTGTCCATGAGGATGTCTTGATGCCTCCCAGAAGCTGTGTCACAATGTTTCCCATTTCAGCTGTAAGGGGGCCCTGTTTGGTTTAATAGCCGTGAAGTTTTCCTGATCCTGAAAGTAGCAATTGCTGAAAACAAAGGAACCAATCGAGTGGATTGATACACAGAGCTGAATGCTGGCACACTCACGGTGGAAATCTATGAATCAGCTGTGTACTGGTTGTTTGTTGTTTTATCAGGGCACACAAGAGTAACGGTGAGCAATTCCCCCGTGTCGTTTTTGTTGTTGCCATCCCTGTTGTCGGCCACAGTCGGTTGCTAGCCACCGTTAATCGCCAACAACGTCACTGCCGACAATGTTTTGTGGACCAAGTAGCGGCTGGCCATCACTCGACCAAGCAGAATCAAATCTTTTCTCCTGTCATTCAACCAGTCTCTTGAGCAGGTGAGTGATTCATTGATGTTTGTTGAGTTAGCCACTGAGCCATTCAACTAACTCTTGAGCCATTCAAGGCATATAGCAGTAGTTAGTTGACTGTACTTGATTCATTGATGTTTGTTGAACGATTTTGCACAGCCCGAATCCATCCGTGTGTCTTATCAGATTGGATGTTTTTTTCCATTCACACCACTGCACTGAAACTGTCTAGAGGACCTCATCTCATGGAGGAATGAGGTTTTTGTTTTGCTGTTGTTACACTCTGGTAAACTAACATGTTGCAATGGAAAATCACCATGTTTTATACAGAAACCCTGGGAAACCAATGATAATTGGTGGATTTGCCATTGCTATCTTAGTTTACCAAAGGGTAAACTTTTGAGGTGTTTTTTGGTTTAATCCTGGAGAGGATTATAAGACATGGTCTGCAACAATTGTACGTATACATGTACTTAATCAAAAAGACGTATATGTGATTTCATGTGTATGGACAAATGTAGATGTATATGAATGTGGTATGTTATGGTTTCACTTGCATGTAAACAATGTACAAAGATATTGGGAACGGTTGACAGCCGTAACATTTGGGAACCTCTTCTTTGGCAGAACTGTTTCTTGAGCTCTGATAGTTAGGTTCTTTCGACAGCACACGACCCAACGCAACACCCCCTCAAGAGATTGCCACAAGAGCATTGGCCCAAACCAGTTGCTTGGGAAGATCAAAAAAGACAGCAGGTTTCGTGATATTTTTTAAATCAACGGTCGATTGACAACTGGCTGGTTTGGAGGCTGGTGACTGTTGATGGGAGTTCCAATCAACAAACCCTGAGCCGTGGCAAGTGAAAACTGTTCCTTGTAGGATTTGGATTCTGTTATCCCCTAGTCGTTATTGTTATGTGGTCTCCCGGCCTTCCTGTAGAAGAAATAGACAAACTTTAGCCTTAGTCATTACCCAAAGTGATCAAAGTGAGATGTTTTGCTAGTTGGAAAACATGAAGTCTGGGAATACCACCATAGACATCAGCCCACCTTGCAAGGTTTTGAATTGTTTGTCCACTTTGCCAAGCTTTTAATCGAACCGATCTTGACATGGTGCTGCAGCAGACATCAACGAAGAGCGCGGTGAACTTCTAGAGATGTTGGTTGGTCTGGAGATGCCACGAGTAGCACAGGACTCTGACGCCGGTGAACACGAAACCAGCAGCTCAATAGTGATCACACAGGATGTATGTTCGAGACAAGTCTGTCAGGTACTGTAGTTTTTGTGGCTTTGAGCAGAGAAACTCCGGATACATACTTTTTTGTTTGGTGCTTTCAAACATGTTTTCTTTTCCCCTGCCAGTAGTTATCAACAATTGGTTGGTTGACTAATACTTTTCATATTAGGTGGTTCAACCACCGACCAGTTTAAAGTTACAGAATCAAAATCACATCATCGAACAGCCGGCTGATCAGGCATTGCCTGCAGCTCATAAGATATCCACAGCAAATGGCTAGGCCTTGTCGTTCGAGGGATCATATGGCAATGGATCAATAAATCAACCAACCAACTAATGGGGGATAATAACCAGCAACAATAGGGAAAAGAAGGGTGAATGATAGGGGAACCAGGGGTACAGGATTTTGACCCACAGCATCCCACAGCCATATATGTTAGAGGCTATACCCACGGATACGGGTCAAATGATAATACGGTGTTCCAAAACTGATGATGGTTTTCCGTGTAGAATACTTATAAGCTGTTGTGCCGGTACTCGCCCAGGACGATACAGAAAGCCAGGTATAATATGCCAGAATATATGTCAGAAAAAATGTCAGAATGTTGCCCGCTGGACCTCCACCGTATATTCTTGTGTACAGATGCCGCGCACACTCGAGGAATGAATGACGAGTTCCAGAGCACAGGGTCCTGCAAGCATCCTCCAATCTTCCGGAGCCCATCAGCCGCGCACGAACTCAAAGCACATAGAGGCCAACCCCCATCAAGCACCCTGTCATTGCAAAAAGCGTGGCTGCTTGCAGGCAGGAAAACCGTCAGCTTGGCGCGCCCGTCGTAACGTCGGCGCCTGTCGGCCCTTGTCTCCCCGCAACCTCACTTTGAGGGTGCAGGCCTCGCGTGTGACAGTTACGAGCATTTTTGGTAGATGGATTGTTTATTACTTCTGCTGTCACGGCAACCGTGTCCGTAACGAGCTGGCACTGGACGGCGGCCGGATCGCGGACTTTTTCACATCGGCTGCATCATGATGTTTCATTAGCGTTTCAACTGCAAGGGGGGTCCTGTTTGGTTTAATAGCTGTGATGTTTTCTTGATCCTGAAAGTAGCAATTGCTGAAAGCAAAGGAACCAATCGAGTGGATTGATACACAGAGCTGAATGCTGGGACATTCACAGTGGAAATCTATGAATCAGCTGTGTGCTGATTGTTTGTTGTGTTATCAGGGCACACAAGAGTAACGGTGAGCAATTCCCCCGTGTCGTTTTTGTTGTTGCAATGCCTGTTGTCGGCCACAGTCGGTTGCTAGCCACCGTTAATCGCCAACAACGCCACTGCCGACAATGTTTTGTGGACCAAGTATTTGCCTTTTTCATCATCATCATCATCATCACCATCATCATCATCATCATCATCATCATCATCATCATCGCCATCATCAACATTATCATCATCATCACCATCATCACCATCCTCATCATCACCATCATCATCATCATCATCATCATCACCATCATCATCACCATCATCATCACCAGCATCATCACCATCATCATCACCACAATCATCATCA
>VSDK01027344.1:453770-469700 GCA_009767595.1 Symbiodinium kawagutii
ACAATCATCATCATCATCATCATCATCATCATCATCATCATCATCATCATCATCATCATCATCATCATCATCATCATCATCATCATCATTTGTTGACTGTCAACCAGTTTATTGGCCATCATCAACAAGTTGATGGTTTATCTTTCACTAACTGCCCTTTTTGAATAAGGACGGCCTCCTGCCACCAGTCGAGATGAAATGTGTTTGTGATTTGTCACCCCATTTTTGGGTGATTTTGAGCAATTTGCGTGTTCTCCCGATTCTTGGGGACTGGTTGATCTGGTTGGGTTGATTCACTCACATTCTCCTGCGGGCGCGTGCGTGGGAGCTGCGCCTTCGGCTAAATGAATCACCGATAGTCTTGGGATCAGTTGTAACATGTTCCAATCATTGCTCATTATCACATTATCCCCTACTGATAACCACTACAATCCCCCTTCTACCCTACTCTTAACCACTACACTGGCCCTACAAACCATTGTGGTTTATAACCAGATATAACCAGACAATCATCTCTGGCTACCCCACCGCACCAGGTTCGTCATCTTCCACCTCCAGACCTGAAAGCCTGGCCTTGGACACTTTCGACGAGGCTCCGGTGTGCCGTGGGAGAACGACCGACTGAAGGAAATTGGGGGTTTCTCACGCCATAGAGGACGCAAAAAATGGTTGGTTTATTACATTACACCATATTACACCTTATTTCTGTAAATGGTCAATAAAGGATTATTTGGGGGTTATTACACTTTATTAATTACTATAAATGGCCGATATAAAGAATGATTTGGGGGCCGTGCAAATACCCCTATTTTGAGGAACAGCTAAATGGTGGGAGATCCGTTTGAAAGTAACCCAGGAGTAGTATCCACTAGTTTTGCTGGAGATGTTAATTTACAGATTGGATCTCCAAAGTTACTTTGGTTGCTGAAATCAACAGAGTGCATGTAGAAAAAAGACATCAAGAACAGATCCTTCATTGGTGGGTTGGTGGGTTGGTGTGTCGTTTCTGGCACAAAGATTATAGATTAATTATACATTTAGAAGAATCAGGGAAATGCTACAAAAATATGCAGAATATATGAGCTCAGATGATTCGCCAGCAGGGAAATCGCAGCACAGGGGAAGAAATGGGTAAGTAATTAGGCCGCATGATTCGAGCGGAGCTCTTCAATGACCAGCCAAGCCAGGAACATGATTGGTGATTGAAAACATACATCCATGTTCCTGGAATGGTTGTTTAATAATTGAATTGTTCCTATTGGTTATTCAATTGGAAATGATTGTTATTGGTTATTAAATATATATTTCTAAGTGGAAATCCCCATGTTCTTCAATCATTTCCGAGAACCAATAGGAACCATCATTTCCAATAACCAAGCTCTTCAATAACAACGATCTTCGATACAACTGCTTGGCTACTGGAGAATGATTGATGCTAGCAGGATGTTGCGCTTGGTCGCTGATGAACTTCCTGAAACCTGATGCCAAACGTTGGACAAACAGACTGCTCGATCCTCAAGAAACGCTCCTGTTTCTGGATAAGGAACTCAGAGAATCAACAAAATTTGCCTGGTGGTTTCGAATATTTTTTATTTTCCCTAGCAATTATTAACAAATAGTTGGTCGATCGACCAACTATTTTTCATAGGGGTTGAAACCACCAACCAGAAATGGCCATAGATGGCCATAGGGTGCCACGGGTCCTTGAGACCGACCTGGGTAACAGCTGGCAGCTGTTCTTCAGAGGCTCCCAGGCTGTGAGACGCCATTACAGTGGTGAAACTAGACTGGTATCCCTACAATTGGTGGGTCAAGGGATTCTGGGTAGCTCAGACCATCAACCACCGTTGTTTCCAAAGGAGATAAAGGAGTTCATCCGCTTTGGGGATCAGTAGTTTAGGCCTTTGTTCAAGAAAACACCGACCAGCACAGCAGCATTTCATTGAAAACCACTGACGGAGAGCCACATAAAATGTAGATGTCACTTGACTTGCTTGTCACCTACCCAGCAACTTATGTTTAAGTGCGTCTAGAACACAGACATTACATCAAATCAATTGTATATCCGCATGTTTGTAAAAAGGTGTAATTATTGTTTATTGATATTTAGTACATATAGTTTTCAAACTGGGTGCCAGTTCACAAGTCGAAGTCAACAAACTAACCAAAACTAAACCAACATATACACAATAGCAATTGTTGAGTTGGTGGTTTCTCAAAATAGGGGACCTCCAAATCATCCATTAGTAGTCATTTATAGTAATAAACCAACCATTTTTTGGGCTCCCTATTTTAAGAAACCTCCATGTTGGTAGTGAACCATGAACGAACCAATGCGGTTCGTCCTACCCATGAACGAACCACGCGCGCGGCCCGCAGGACCACGAGCCCTCAGATCACAAGTTTGTGGATCGACCTTCACCTGCCCCCAAGGAGCGCCGGTTGCGGCTCGGGTCGTGTGCAAAGGTGGTGGCTTAACCGAACGACTACGATTGGAAAGGTTGGTTTAATTGCTGATTATGACTTATTTGTTGTGCAAATCATTGATTCACTGTGGTAAAATGCTGTAAACGAAGCAATTTGAAAAAATGATTTAAGCGAGCTAAATTTCAAGCATGGTTGATCATGTGCGTGTTGACTTATGTGTGTGTTGATCTCTCGTGGTGGCTAATTCCACTTATAGGAATAGTCAGTAACAAGCGGCAGGAATAAACTAATCTGTAGGTGCGTGTCCTTGATTGCACATTCATTAGTTGCATCAGGGTTGCATCCCAGCAATGAGTGTCGTTGTGCGGAGAACGGTCAACGGTGACTAGCTACGCAGATACAAGCAATTTCGTACGTTCATACATCTATACATATAGGCACTATGTATAATCTTGTAGCACGCCATGAGACTGAACCTACATTGGCGGAAACTATGATACGAACTATTTGAGGGTGACCACTCAACAGTACATCGATGAAAGCATCCCCCTGACTCACTATCCAGTGGAAATTATCAACAATCAACAAGTTCTATGGCCGTCATGCGGTCATAGCAATTCACAACTATCCATAGGTAATCCAATAGGTCCATTGCCCTTCCAACTAGCAATACTAGAAGTTGGAAGAACGGATTATAATACTTACCTATCCATACTTTCAGTAGGTAATCCATAGTATCATATGCTTTCAATAGGTAATCAATAGGTAATCCATACTATCATGCTAGATGAACCATTGCCCTTTTACTTTCTTCAGTTGCATGGTTGAATCTCTGGATTCTGCCCTAGCTCGTCATAGCTTCACAGCTCCAGGTGACCTGAGCCAATCCAGCAGCTCTGCAGGGGCGCTTTCACATCAGAATTTGTCGAAAAGATTGTATGTGATGATAGATGATGGTAAATGATTGTAAATGATGGTAAAACATGGTTGGCAATGGTTGATGATGGTTACAGAAAAGATTGCTGCAATTCAGCGTGCTGCTGACTAGCAACCCTTAAATCAGGAAAGATGTTGCCCACGCGGTCTTGATATGTCTTGGTTATGCAGCATAGTCGGTTGTTTATTCTGATTAAACTGACTAATTAATCATTATAGACAACGGTCCTCTTCATTCGCAACATTATGTCCGCTTGTTCATAATCAATGATCATCGCAGAGCTCTTTCATATTGACAACCATTATTTGACAACTTCACATGCTATCGAGGTTAGGTAATTATACAATCACTTTGGTTGATGTGGTTTACATGGTCATTCACGATTGTTCAGATGAATCATTCCTACCAGTACTAATAGTAACCAGCACTAACCATTGTAATTTCACTAGCCCATACTAGCCCCTACCACCAGTACTAACCACTGCATACTCATTGACCACTTGTTATGGATCTCGATTTATCTCAATTCAATCATTGGTAGTTGTAGTTAATCACTACAAATTGTTGGTAATCATGAACTCACTGGATGGTGTGAATATGATTAATGCTGAATGATATTAACCATAAAGTAATCTAGCAATCACTAATAGCACATAATCATTGATCATTGTTGATAGTTAATGTTAACCATTGATTCTTATTTTATTGCTCTTAATCACTTTTGCATAATCAATTTGCCACTATTAAATCGATGTTGATCTACCTTGATAACTGTAGTACAAACCGTCGATTATTACACGCCTGGAAACTAATATGGATCCTCCTGGGTACGGGTTGAATGACCAGTTTCCTTTTGGGTACCCAGGAAATCAGGCTTGTCGTGAATGGCTATGGGTCAGTTCACCCTGTACCCCGGTTCCCCATCATTCAAAATTGTTTTCCCCATTATTGTTGATAATTATCCCTCATAATTGGTTGGTTAATATTGACCCATAGCCATAGTTGGTATATCCCCTACTATTGTTGGTTATCATCCCCTACCATTAGCCATTAACCAGCTACTTAACCATTGTTGTTGGTTGACCCATAGCCAGATGATCCTTACTGCTTAAAGCTACCGTTAGGGTAGGTGTTGCGCTTCCACATCACAGGCACTGATGAGGGCCGTGAAGTACCTTGGTGAGCAGCGGGGTCACTGGTGTTGAGGGGGCTTAATGGTGGTTGAAGATGGATGATGGTTGATGATGATGTTTGCTATTGTTTGCTAGTACTTGATGATGGTTGATGGTGGTGAGCAATCGTTAATGATTGTTAATTGAAGCTGAATGGATGGTTCATTGGTGGTTCATGACTGGCACTTATGATCAATGGTGGATGAGAATGGTGTATCAGATGGTTAGTGATGGTGATTGATCATGGCTGATGATGTTTGATAATGGTCATAAGGCGCTGGTCAAATTTGATGCTTAATGATGGATGCTCAGTGGTGCTTGATAATGAGTAAATTGAGTAATGATGGTTGTGGCGTGATGGCCATGGTGGTGGGTATTCATGGTGAATGATGGCATAAACCAGTCACATTTGGTTGGAAGATGCAAACAGAAGCTCTGAACCATTGTGAAAGAGTTGGTGGCTCATGTTCGTGAACCATTAGCAACAAAAGCAACTCTATTATCCAACAAACTACAAGGAGAGATATCTCAGGTTGCAAAGAGTTATAAAGCAAATGCCTTTATGCAAGGTCACCATATAGGAGTACGTAAGCACAACAACAAGAGTGTGTATGAGTACATGCGTGTATATGCACACCAGGACGATTTAGCATAGAATTCCAATTTGCTTATCTCCACTGTCTAAACGATCTAACTTGTACACAGGTGCTCTGTTTACCCAGGACCCAGAAACGTCTTGTTACGGTAGTACATCTTAGCAAACACAATATCGAACAATCAAGATGTAAGTGAATGGAATAGTGGGAAATCCACCTGGGTACAACGGTGCGGATGGTTCATTTGACTCAGAGAGTCTGCCATCAGCGGGTGTTCACCACTGCCCAACTTCAGATGTGGGTTTCAGACAATTTGTTTGTGGTTCCTTGCCTGCTGACAGAAATCAGCCCAGAGCCCCTGTCTGGATCTTGGCGTTTCCCAATTCGAGAAAAAAAAGGTTTGAAGCGTTTGAAACTGGATGTTGCTCCCCACTGGTGGACTCCATGTAGCTGCTCTCCTTGTAACTCCAGCAGTGGTGAGATGCGCTGCAGCCATCGGCAAGGCGTGAAATGACCGTGCTGCGGAAGGGTTTGTTGGATGGAGAAGAAGGCGCGCTGTACGGCTGGAGCGTCGCCAGGGCGAAGTGCTGCCAGATCTCAAGTGTTTGAGGAAATCATGGGACAAGCAGAGGATTTTTGTGGGAAATTCACAGGAAAATATGCAGTTGTTTGAAAAATCATACGCGAATATTGCAAGGGGATGCAAGGAGGTTGTATTCTGAGGAATTCATTCCCAAACGCTGGAAAGGAAGCAGAATACAGAAACGCAATAGATCGTTTTGGGGTGAAGTCTTGGACAAGTGAGAAGCATGGGTCACTTCACCCACCCTTGTGAATGTTGTCACTTATGTTTCTTTCCATATTACTATTGCTGCTATTGATTGTCCCAAGGTTTGATTGTTTATCAAAGGAATGGAACACACACACACACACAGAATTGCACACACGGGGCAGTTCCCTAAGCCAACAAGGTCCGCGTCTCTGAGATGACCAAAACAAGCGCCAGCGGTATTATTCCAACAATATGTGCGGGTGATCGGGCGTGAGTGAACGCTTCTCAGTGGTCGCTCGACGGCTTGAGAAGCTTACACAACCTTCTCATACGATACTACTTTGGGCGGGAACCCCACTTGACACACCCATTCAGTCCATGATAGGGACCGCAGATCTGCTACAAACATCTACAAACAGCATGTTTTTTTGCCCCAACGACCTGGGAAGTGCCAGCAACAACCAGCCCTGGGAACTGCGCTACTGGTGCCCCGTGGCCAGGTGTGGTTGCCCCGATCCTGGTGCGCACCTATGCCTCACGGAGCGACCTCTTCAGAGCGATGGTGAGCCGCCCTCGGTGTTTGGAGATGCGTCGGTGGTTTCTCAATGGCTGGGGGTCCCAGTTATCATCCCTGATAAGGATGGATTTTAATAAAGATATGAATGATTTTCAAGGATGTGATGATGAATCATATATGAATCATATATATTTATATATACATAGATTGCCTCATCATCCTTTACATCATTTATATAGTACTAAACCATCATTTTTTGGGGGTCCCCAAGTTTGAGAAATCCCATATGTGCTTATTGAGCAGCCATGGATCATGGAGAACTGGATGGTGAGCCATGGATGTTTTTTGGATGTGAATGGGCGCTCTATGACAATCAATGTTCATGAATTATCCGTCATGATTGATCAAAATTAATCATTTCATCAAAGAACTGATAGTGGGTAAACCTTCTCTACTAACCATATACTTGACCTGAAATTATATATATCAAGTCATGATCGTCCACTGTGGTCCACTCTAAGTATTCCATATTCTCAGCATTCCATGCTCTTACTAACTATTCACACATGCCATTGGTTACTGCTATCCATTAACCATTGTTATAGCCGTTGTTAGCTTAGCAATTCAAACCATGCACCCGGTTGTACCCTACAACCATTCTAATGCATATGGTCATGGTTAGATGAATCATTTGCCTATGATTATGCTGATGCATGGAACTATCAACCATTGCGATGCCCATGGTCAACCACAGCTATAGTCAAGCAAAACCCTTTGGTACTATGGCAATTTTGGGACATGTGTTGGCCATAGCCAGTGTTAAGTGACTTTGCCAATATTGACCATTAACACATATCATCACTGTTATACCTGGTTAGCCAGAACCACAACCATTGTTAGTTTAACCATATGGCTTTTACCATTGTTATAAAACTTGGTCAAGCCAAGCCGTTGTTATATCTACTGTATACCTTTGTTTAATTTGGTTACAACCTATCATATGGGTGTGTGCCAAAATAACTGCACTCCCAAAACCAATGGCATCGTAGTAAATACTTGTTTTTTGGTGGGGCCCATTGGTTACCCTATGGCTTGGCACATACCCATATAACATAACTAACATACAATCAGTACGACTGTTATAACCTATGATATCACCTATGCTGACTAATAGCTATTGTATAAGCTATGATATAACTTCTATGGTAAACCATAGCTCCTACCATGGTATTCACCCGTCAGGTGGTCGGTCCGCCTGGCACGCCCTACGCCGACGTGCCCTTCTTCTTCGACCTGCAAATTACGCCTCAGTGCCCGCAGCCACGCCAAAACGGTGGTGCTTGGGGGGTTCAGGGTAGGCCTCAGGCCTCTTCTAGGGCTGGCTTAGAACGACATGGGTGTGACTTAACCCCAAGGCCGAGTGCTATGTAAGGTATGTTCTCTTCTTTCGGGTTCTAAACGGGTTCCCACCTATGATGGAAGAATAGGGTCGGGGAAAAGGCTGGGCAATGGAAAAACATGCGTTTTTGAATGCTTTGTTTTGAAAGTGTTAAACTCTGAGGTGAAGGGATTTGAAGGAGCTTTCAATCAAAACTTGTTCAAAATCCTGATTCTTTTTTGCTGGGGCTGAACTCAGAAGGACAAATGTTTGAAGGAGACTTCACGCAAACTGGTTCAAAACGCTGCGTTTGCTTCCTTCCTTTATTTATTTGTAGGGGCTGAAGATTGAAGGACGAGTATTGGAAGGAGACTTCACTCAAGACTGGTTCGAAACCTTCATCAGTTTTAATTCCCTCAATTAGCAGGGGTTGGAGGCAGGAGAACATGTAGTTGAAGGAGGCCTGACTCAAGACTGGTTTAATGCCACCTCTTCCTTGTCCACGGGGCTGCGAGTGACGGCTTCTTGCCGGTGTGTATGCTGCTTTGCGTAGCTTCTTCCGGCGGCAGCACCTTGCAGGCGCTGTGTGTGGAGCCGTGAGCTGGCTTGAGGCCCTCCTGGTTGCTTTGAGCATCCTGGAGAGCGGGGCCACGCTGCTGCCAATCATGGTGGAAGCTGGCACCCTGCGCGCAAGCCTGCCCGAAATCTGACGCGCAGTCTGGCTTGGCGCGCTGCTTATTGCCATCCTGATATTCTTAGTCCTCAAGCCTTGGCACCCAAGGGTTCTTTCCTGCTGCAATGTCTTGCTCAGCTGGAGGTGAAGGTGGTGGCTTCTGCGGGACTTCAAGATACCAAGCACGAATGTAGATCATCATCAGGTGCTGCACTTCCCGAGTTTTCACCCGGTTGGCCATTGGCAATGAAGGATGGATGTGGTTCGTCACCCAAGCTGCTGGAACTTGATACGCTTGCCTTAGACTGGTTTAAAAGCCTGCGTTTTTTAGATTTTTAGATCTGCCAATGAACATTGAGACGATTGTTTTGTTGCCTCAGGACAGGAGGTCCTGCATTGCATTTTCGAAGGCGCTCTGGCATTTTCCAAGGTTTGCGTGTATGCATGTAAATGGTTTTTTCATGCATCATGTTTTGTTTTTGTTGATGTGAATAAATTTTGATTTCCCATCGCGTGGGTCAATTTCCACAATTGCGGAGGCCTTCTTGAACACCAAAAAAATCACGCCATCATCTTCATCCCAGCCACTGGTGCCCAAAGACAGCCGCACCTAGTTTCCAGTGTTTTTTGCAAAAAACCAGAGACGGCTCTTACGCCAATCAAGGCGTACTGAAGGCCACCATAGACGAATTGCAGGCATCCAATGGTGTGTAACATTACCTATCGAAGTCCCAACCCAAAGCCCCATAGGACTCACATCGCATGCAGGACTGTATCCCTTCCACTCATGGCCGCTGATGCGCTTGTGGATCCTACAGGGCCGGCTCGCCCTCATGCAAGCTGCAGGCGTCCTAAAACTCTGCAACGGGCATACTGTTTGCGTTTGGCGGCGCGGTGCGCTCCGCCTCCAGAAGCTTGAGGCGCACCATCATCAATAACCACGATGAAGATATTGTATTTTTCATGGTTTATCATCATCATTCTGGATGTGACCTAGCAGCCGGTGTTCAGGAGAACCAGCCCGGAATCGCCACATGGTTCAAACGAGTCGGCGTGGGCCCCAGTCATGTGCTGGTGAAACAAGGACCGGCAATGGCAGGTTGAACCACAGGTTTCCGCCCTTCCCATACTTGGAAGCTGGAACACTTTGGAACATGGCGCTTCCTGAACTCGCCCACATCTATTTGCTATAGTGGCGCTGGATGAAATGCAGCCAGGGCCAGGGCCAGAACATATGTGACCATCAGATTCCACTATTACCAAGACCTTGTGGCTGTTATCAAAACATCATGATCTTAGAGCTATAAATTCTGATGAACCTTTTGCCCTTGCAATGAGTCAAGTCAGCTCTTTTCGGCGACCTGGTACACGGATCGGCGCGGGCCACAGATCTACGATTTAAGAATTGAAGAACTGACCGCGATGCAATTTTGCCTATATATCCTTTGGTACAACGCCGTTTTGGAAAGCCCAGTAAGCAGCAGGTCATTCACGCAAGCGCTGCTTTTCTAAAAAGGAAAGGGCAACCCAAGGAGCCCCTCCGTGTGATGGAGACTTCGGGAAGAGCCCCCGCCTGGGTAATCAATAAACCCCGAGGTCGATCAAATCACACGGGTGCCCAGGCGGAGGGGGGCAGGTCCCAGATGGACCTGACCCCCCGCCAAAGGGCCTCTTCGCGCTGCCAAGGCACGATGGGATGGGACCCGGCAGCAGCGCAGGGACAGAAGAAAGAGAGAGACAAGAAAAAGGACAGAGGGAATGAGAAAGAAAGAGAGAAGAGAGAGAGGGAGAGAAGGAGAGAAGAGAGAAGAGAGGAAAAGAGAAGAGACTCACGCAGTCAGTCTTCCACAGCACCCCCAAAAAATTGTTTGACTCAAGCGTGTGTGCCCCCCTCGTGTCCTTGTGCCTTGACTTGCTCCCTCGTGCCTGGCCATGACCTCGCAGCTGACGGTGCAGGCGCTGTTGGTGTTCAACGCTGCTTGGGCGGGAACCCACTGGAGCACACCGGACCACGTTCCGGAGCTCTTGGCCACTGCCTTTGCACTTCGCACCGCCCCCCACGCACAATGTGCGTTGGGGCGAGCCGTTGCCGTCGTTCTGGTCCGTGCAACGGCATGGTGGCTCAATGGGCGCCTGCGCTTCAGTGTGAAAACAGTTGCAGAAGAAGTGGCGCCTCGCGGCAGGTTGTTCAACGGGGACGAAGTTTTGCAGTACCTCGAGACCTTTGTCCACGAGGATTTCCACGCAATCCTCAGGTGGCCTGGACTAGCCATGCGATGGTTTGCCTTCGAGCCTGACGGCGTCGAAGAACTCGAACTTCTTGCCAAGTTGCTTCTTCCAGGTGGGTGGCGGCTGACCATGCTGGTTCGCTGTGTCGTCGTCGAAGCCGCACTGGAGGGCGACGAAGAGGGCCAGGGCGAAGGTGGTCAAGAGGAAGAACCTCCAGAGGATGACCCGGTGGTGGACCCCGAGGCGGAGGAGGAGCCGGAGGAGGACATAGACGCCCTGCTGGAAGGGCTCGCAGAGTTGCAAACTGTCGTGGAAGCTGTGCAAGGAGACTGAGGGCGTAGGGCTGTAGCAGACCTTTTTGGTCTAGAGGGGCGGTTTTCATATGGAGGGGTGGTTTTTGGCACAGAGGGTGTGAGCCTACACATGGCCAAAACACTTTAAGCCGGAGCCAGAAAAAGAGCGGACAACCAGACAGCGCCAGCCAAACAGAGCAAACCAAACCCTGTGTCTCAGTGTCTAAGGCACAAAAGACACACGAAGAATCAGTTTAGTCTTCATCCGCTTGGCCAGGCGGCAGAGACACCAAAGGGTCTGGACCTCAGCTCGAGTTGGCAGTTCCACGGCACGCTTGCTGAGACACTCTTGGTGGGACGTTCTTGGCCAGACACTCTGTGTGAGACATTCGTCATAATTTTTGAGGTAACACACTCTTGGTAAAATGCTCTTCGCAAGACATGCTTTGTCAGACACACCGTGTAAGACACCCTTGGTGAGACACTCTTGGTAAGACTTGTTGGTAACACGCTCTTGATAAGATGCTCTTCGCAAGACATGCTTTGTCAGACGCCCTGTGTAAGACACCCTAGGTGAGACACTCTTGGTAAGACTTGTTGGTAACACTCTCTTGGTAAGATGCTCTTCGCAAGACATTCTTTGTCAGACACCCTGTGTAAGACACCCTTGGCGAGGCTACACATTTTTCACTGTGACAAACAGGGGGGCCCAATCCTTGAACTTCGCCCGTGTGCGAGCCGAGTTCCCTGCCGCCGCAGATGCCATCGAAGCACAGGATTGGAATGCCTGCGTGCCTGGTGACCCACAAGCAGAAGCCGGACTCATGGTTCTTCAAGAAGACATGCGTGTACGCCTCACACGCAACCTGGACAAAGACAGGGGCTTCGTAAATGGCAACATTGGCACCATCAAGAAAATGCTCCGCCGAGACGTCTTCATCCTTGAAAGTGCCCAAGGTACCCGAATCCTCGTGCATCCAGTGGTCGACAAAGGAGAATCCTTCGCACCTAGGCCATATACCGCCAACAGCATATTGTGAGACATTCTTCGTGCGACACACTTGGCAGAACGAATGCTGGGAAGGGCAACCCAAAGAGCCCCACGTACCTTGAGGAGACTTCGGGAAGGACCCCCCACTGGTTAAACAAAAACCCCGAAGTCGAGGAATCAAGGTACGTGACCAGTGGGAGGGCTGAACGGAAATTGTTCAGCGATGCTCTGCGAATGTTTTTTCGTCCCGCCCTGCCCCCCCCCCTTAAGATGCGTGCCCAATGCAGGGTTCTTGTTTGCTCTGCCAGAAGTCACCGTTTGATTGCCAGATACATCTTCGAGCAAAAGCAAAACGTTTGCTGAACGGGCATACTCAGCTTGCAGAAGGCAAAGCCAATGTCAAACGGATGGTTTTCGTGCCGCAACGCGAGACCCCACTCGCTGCAAGCAACTTTGGAGCCGAAATTAACACCATATTTGCCGACGGCAGACACGCGAAAATCGAAGTTGCACACTTTCGGGTTTCGGCGCGTGTTTTTGCGGGGGTTGGGACACATGCATCGCCAACGTTAGCCATCGCTAGGGGCCTGCCGGATGAGGCCACCTCTTGGCCTACAATCTTGTGCGTTTTTTGATGCTGGTCAGGGCTGCGTGAAGTTTCCATTCGTCTCGACGGTGCGAGTGGCGAGTGGCTGCAGTGAACATGCTGGAAGGGCATGCCCTGCCACATCACCCTGAAGCACGCTTTCCAAAACAGATTGCGGAAGTTGGCAGTGCTGTGTTGGGTATTTAGCTGACAATTGCACCTTTTAACATGGGCTTACAAACGCTGCTAAGGCGTTTGCATCTTATGTCCTACAAGATGGGCTGTTTGATGTCCGATTGGAGAAAATGTCGCTGGCAGGTTTGCTTTCCCACCACACTGTCATAGTGTTATCTTCAAAAGCAATGTCGGCTTACGTTATAGTGAGTGGTAATATTGTGGCAGTCCTTCAAGCAGCCCATACTTGTCTGGGCGCGCGCCCTCGTGGAGAGTGGTATGCATCATTGTAGTTTCCAGATGAGAGCGAACTTGTTGGAGTTTGAAGGTAGAAAAAATTCACAGCTGCGAGAAACATATTTAGGGTCTTATCTCTTACGTAGAAATTCATGGTCCTGTTGCCACGGCTATGATTGAATCTTGCTAATCTGGCATGCGTGTTACCCTTGTATCAACCGGCAATGCTCCGCTACGGGCTGCTGGTGATACATCATTGGCGGGTCTTTAGTCCTATCTGGACAACGCTTGCAGCCCAACAGCGCCATGCCAAAGAACAAAAATAGCCCGGCGCACAAGCAGTGATTGCTGAGCCGCAAGCTGGAGCGGACCGTGCTGTTGATATTGCGCGGCGTGCATGTTTCGTGACGGTAATGCCAACACGGGCCCTTCATAGACCCAATCTTAGCGTCGGAGCTCCAAAAAACACGCGCTTAGGTGCGGCATGCCCATTTCCGGCAAGGCTCTGCAAAACGGGTGGCTCTGAGCCTTGTCTGAAGGCCAAAAAATTTTTATGCCGGATAAACCGTGACATCACGGAGGCTGCAAAGCACAGGCTTCATGCGTAGGCCACATGATTGGACAAAGACGACGACAATTGAGTCTAGCAATTATTTTGAGACCTTCAAGTAGCAGGTAGCTGGCCATAGAAGCATTGGCGCGCGCGATTCCCAAATAGATTTTGCTGTTCCTTGCCACAAAGCCCCGCCATAGCATAAAGATGTTCAAGGTAATTCCCCACCTGCCAGGTGACAGCGAGGGTTGTTAGATTTTTATGTCACTTGCCGGTGCTCCTCCTTCTCCTTCTTCTCCTTCTTCTCCTTCTTCTCCTCCTCGCCGGACTTCAACCACGACCATCCACACCCAGTGTTCGCTGCCGGACTTCAACCACGACCAGCCATGCCCAGTGTTCGCTGCCGGACCTCAACCGCGACCATCCCCGCCCAGTGTTCGCTGCCAGACCACGCCCAGTGTTCGCTGCCGGACCTCAACCACGACCATCCCTGCCCAGTGTTCGAGCAGAAAGTGTTGGTAAACCAACCCTGAGTACCAAATTTCAAACCTCAGCCCCTTATTTTTTTTCCATGTCAACTGTCAATATTGATTTTCGCAAAATATTGGAAAGCTTCAAACAAACACTTGAGCCAACCCTTGAAATTTGATTTCATGTTTTCTAAGAAGCTGAATGTTCAGCCCTCAATGTAAAAACACTCATGGAGAACTAGTTTTTGACATAAACGATACAGGAGGGAGACGCTGCTGGGGGGAGTGCTTGTCTAAGATCAGCTGTTAGATTGGTCAAACAACAGACCAAGCCGCGCAGACCAAAAAACATAAGTAGACGCCGGGCCGCACTTTTATCCTTCTGGGGTTCATGTATCGGCAGGAGGAAAGGACATTACGGGATAGAAAAGATTGAATGGTTCCTTTTGCGTTTGATGAAGACATTTGAAAATATACCTGTTTTCGATGAGAGATATTTTGATTTACATACATGTGACCGGTTTTTGTGCAAAGGTATTTGGCGAAGGCCCACCAAAGGTACAAGGCATTAACCCCAAACCTTAAACCATCTGTTGTTCTTGGTTTTTATTTTAAGCAGTACATACATATTATAGCTGATTGACTTTGATTGTTTGTATTTATTGAAAATATTGATTTGGGTTTTCAAACATGGATAAACATTGTGTTTGGTTTGAATGTTGACCCGTGCTGACCTATCCATAGATAACTCCATCCAACAAGTAGCAGAATGGTTCACAACGCCTCTCAAATTTTGGTCAAAATAATGGCGAATGTTGGCTTAGAATAACGGTTGGTAGAACTATTCCCCCAGCATCCCAGCATGTTCTTTGTTTGCAAGGAAAACCAACAGTTGGGGTAGACCACAGATGGAAGCCCCCCTTAGAAGTCGTGCACTCTGGACATTGGTGGTTCTTTTGGATTTTCGATTGTTCAGACTGATCAAACATTGGTGTTGGGACAAAAGCAGCGACAACGCTTTGAGATATGAAATGTGACAAAAATGTGGTTTAAAAAACGAACACTTTTTGTACCGCATCATTTTCGGTCAAGCGGAACAATGTCGTCGATTGACAAAACACAAACAAAGTATATACCTGTTCAACAATACAGCGAATGACCACCTAAAATTGGTGGTTAACCAATCATTTTTCCACATTACCAAACATATCCTTCCAAATTTTCAATCAATCTGCGGCGAGAGTCATCGTTCTACAGCCGGGCAGTGGTTGCTACAACTACCCGTTAAATTGCAGGATGTAACATCAGCTACTGATCCAGTCTTGAGCTGGGTGAACCACAACATCCCACGATCCGGGCGCATTTTGCCCAATAAGTGTTTTTTGGTCATATCAACGGATGTCTAAAGAACACTGGCTACATCACAACCTCGCATTGAAATTGATCACTCATCACTATATAGCTGGTGTTCAATCAAGCTATTGGTGGTCAAAACCCCCGTGCGATATCTCTCACGAACCAGTTTTCCACTGTTCGTTGTTGAAGTACTATTGTTTAGCCTATTGTTTGTCAATAGACTGTGGCATTGTTTCCCCTTGTTGGTCTACCAGTTTATTGTTCATAAACAGATATGCATGATCAGTACCAGTGCCAAGATTTATGAATATTTACTGATCATTCTACCATAGTCATGATAGTTTTTCCCCACCTGTCAGGTGAGGGTTGTTAGATTTTATCAGAACTGACTTCTCCTTGTCCTCCTCCTCTCCTCGTCCTCCTCCTGACCTCAACCACGACCAAGCGCGACTAGTGGTGGCTGCCGGACCTCAACCACGATCATGTATGCCTGCTGGTGGCTGCCGGACCTCAACCGCGACCAAGCGCGACTAGTGGTGGCTGCCGGACCACCAAGCGCGACTAGTGGT
>VSDK01027344.1:470366-547986 GCA_009767595.1 Symbiodinium kawagutii
GGGGCTCTACAGAAAGGTCGGGGCCTTTTTTTGTTTTCTTTTCCATCTCAGGCGGACCGTGTCTGGGCAACATTGTTTTCCGGATTGCCGGGCAATCAGCCTGATTGAAGGGTCTTCACTGCAAGCACTGCACGTTTCTGCCGACTGACATGTTGATATGCTGTTTGACAGAGTGACATGCACAATGACCTGCCAGGTGAAGCAAATGCTTTGGCTCAGGTGGTTCACTGCCATGTTTGGGCATGTTTAAGCAAACCTAATGCTTTGGCTCAGGTGGTTCACTGCCATGTTTGGGCATGTTTAAGTAAACGTGTTGAGAGCTCTGGAGTGTACTTCACACTGCCAACTGACATGTTGATATGCTGTTTGACAGACTGACATGCACAATGACCTGCCAGGTGAAGCAAATGCTTTGGCTCAGGTGGTTCACTGCCATGTTTGGGCATGTTTAAGCAAATGTGTTGAGAGCTCTGGAGTGTACTTCACACTGCCAACTGACATGTTGATATGCTGTGTGACAGACTGACATGCATAATGACATGCCAGGTGAAACCAATGATCGGCACAGCTAGTTGCATGTCTGCCGACTGACATGTTGATATGCAGACAAAAGTGCAGTCAACAAACTGATTTAAAATGTCATGGTGGGGATCACTCGAAGTAAAGTAATTTGCTGATAAATAGATATTCATGATCAACTGGTATGGCGATTATAGATCATAAACAAAAATATTAGCAACCTTTACGATCTGCTATGTGTATCATTTATATCGCTATACCAGTGCCTATATTGCTAATATGTTTTGCTATTAACAATAAACGGCTGCTTTCCCTATTGTTATTGGTTGTTATCCCCCATTATTGGTTGGTTAATATTGACCCACAGCCAAATATGATCCTCTATTGCTTCTACCAATGCCTAGGCTGCCTTACTCTGCTGCTTGCCACCGCAGCTTCCAGGTATCCAGCTGAGCCGCCACGGGTGCACTACTTGGCCCAGTTCGTGACCAGCTCAGCGTTTGGCTGTGTAAGTTTACCTAAGTCAGATATATTATTACTAGGTTTTTGCAATGTAAATTTACCTAAGTCAGATAATGACAGATATGTTTACATAATGTACTACAGTATGGTTTTCTATGTTTAGTATTGTTTAATCCATATTGTTTTGTTGACTAAGTGCATCCAAGATACCATTTTTGTCCATAATATGGTGTACGGCATAGAAGCCGAGATACCATTTTTGGGGTTTGCTAAGATATGCCCAAAAAAATATCACTCTGCAAGATCAGAATCAAAATGAAACGATCTCGTTGTTCCATTTCTTGTTGGCTGTTCATTGGCGGTGATCTCCACAAAATCAGGCCAGCAGCGGTGAACGCTTGAACCCGAACCTCTACTGTGATGGAAAGGCGGCTGGTGGGGCTGGTCGTGCACAACAGAGCTGGGGGTCTCCATGCTGCATGCTCGGTTGCGCCCCCAAAATCACGGAATTTTTATTACTGAGCTAGTGGACGAACTCATGGGTTCTTATACTAGAGTTAATAACATTTCTTGGCTATCAACAGCTATAAATGTCACAAGTTCATACAAGTTTCATATCTATTGACCATGTAATGGCTACCCGGGAGTAATAAACCCCAGGTTGATTGATTGGGGGGTTACCATTCTAATTGAAAACCAAGGCTTTTAGGGGATACCCCCTATGATCATCAACCAGGCGTTTATTAATCCTGGGTTTACATGAGGGGTTTTCATCCATAGCTGCCATTCAAGTATAGTTATATTCCTACCATTTGCCTGGTAATTACCCTAGTTATAACCCAAGAAATCGCTAACTAAAGGGGCCCACCTTGTAGCTATTTCCATGGCAGACCTTGCAGCTTCCCCCACGCACGCGCTGCAGGTGTGTCTCAGCCTGCTGGGCACCTGGCAGGGTCCCGGTTGGGATCCCGCGAAGTCCACCTTGCTGCAGGCGCGGTGAGGATGGGGTGACCAGTGGTGAAGCTCCAGGCGCTGGTTGGTGGCTGATTCTATAGGGTTTTGATAGGGGTTATAAGCCATGAATAGTGACAAATCAACTAGTAGCTTAATTAATAGTGACAAATCAAAGGGAATGAGAAGCAACAATGATGGTTAACTGTTAACTGGTTGGTGGTTATGGTTCACTAGTGGTGATTCAACTAGTGGTTAAGCTACTAGTAGTTACTGTTGATGGTTAGCTGGTTGGTGGTTTGATTGACATTTTTTATTTTCTCTAGTGATTATTAATAACTGGTTGGTTGACTAATATTTTTTCATAGGGGTGGTTCAACCACCAACCAGAAGGGTTTATGGTTGACAAAGAAGCAATGTTGGTCGTTGATGGTTCGAGTAGTTACTGGTGGTCGAGGGTGGTGAATTGATGATGATACCTGAACTACTGGTTAACCAAGGGTTGATCATGGTGGATGATAGTGAACCGAGGATTGATGATATTTTATGATGGTGGATGACAGTTAACCGATGGTTACCCAAGGTTAAAGGTAGGTTCGCGGCTGACGAAGAGACAATGTTGGTCAATGGTTGAAGATTTCTGACACTCAATGATGGCTAATGATGGTTAATGATGATTGATAGTACTTCGACGATGGTTGATTGTGCTTAATGACGGTTAACTACTCCACGTTGGATCATGATCATTGATAGTACTTTAACCCATTGTGGTTGATGAATGATCCCATGACTTGAACTATGGCCACTGATGGTGAATGATGGCTCATGATGGTTGATAATGGTTCACAATGGTTAATTAAGATGTTTTCTGGCATCATGAACCATCATAGCTATCGTTGATAGCCATCATTATCTTGGGTTAACAGGTCATTATCCCTCGCCTTTGTTGGTTATTATCCCTCATCTTAGGTTGATGATCAATGATGTCACCTGGGATCATGACCTCGTTGGTTGATGGTTAACGGTAGCCCATCATGGTTGATGTCACCCCTGGGATCATGACCCGCTGCCACGGCTCCAGGTCCTGCTGTCTCTCCAGGGGCTGGTGCTGGTGGAGGCCGTTCGATGCGCGCCCCGTTGCGATGGCCTTCCACGGGTATTGACTTTCCCGGCTCGCGCGACGAGTGGAAGCTTTGCGGAATGAGTTGCTACCAATTTTGTGGTGGATAATGAGCAACAATAATGATAAGGAAAACAACGGTAAATAGTGGGGGAGCCAAGGGTACAGGGTTTTGACCCATAGCCATATTGATGGTTGTGAAGATGATGTTTTCGTAGTGATCAATACCTGTAAGTTTGAAGGATGGTTAAACAATGTAACCATCACGAGTTTGAGCATTGAGAGACGATGTCATGTTGAATGGTGACATGGCTAGTGACTAACATCCGACTTGGTTCAAGTTGAGAATAATAGGACAATTAGTGGGATATGATGAGTACTAGCATTGGGTATTGAAATCAGGAATACCAAAGCGGTTTCTGTTCATGTACTGCAAATATCAGGAATACAAATTGAAGTACTAAAGAGATTACCATAAGAGTCGGAGATGCCAAATCACCATGAACCGAAAGCGATGCATTAACTAGGTGACCATTTCGTGGGTAAAGTCATTGACACGGATGCTGACATATGATGACCACTTCCGGAGCAACCATTTGCTTTAAGTGGTGCAGTTCACCATTGGTTTCTGAAGCAGATATGGTGAACAACCATAGGTTTAAGCAGTGATCCGTTCACCACGAGCAGGTAGTCACAAGCATTGTACAGATGTCAGCTATTTAAAAAGCAGACGCCGAAAAAAGGGGTTCAATGATACTGAAATGGTATCACTGATGGACAAACCATTGCAAGTAAGCGGAACCACAAAGATGTGGTTGTCTAGTTCCAACGGTAGCATGCACAATTGCCTATCTTGCTGCCACCTGCCTTCAGAGTGAAAGCAATACAGCAGTGCATAGTTAATTTGTTGATGTTTGTTGAACAGGCACCATACTAAGAATAGCCCGAATCCGATTATGTCTCGTTTGATTGGTTGGCTTTCCAAGGTTTTCATTGCTTTTCCATTCACACTGCCGTAGCGCTGAAACTGTGTGGAGGACATTATTTCCAGAGGAATGCTGGTTTATGTGCGGTTGTTGAACCTGTGAGGTTGTTATTCTTTTGGGGGTTCATCCAGTAGGGAATTATGCGACTTAGTCACGAATGTTTCCATATGATCGCAAATGTAGGTGAATCAATATATATATATATGTATTTATATATATATATAAAGATCTGTTTATACGTATATCATTGTATCCAGAATTATCCATATGTACATGTATATATGTATATACGTATGTGTCTGTATATATACACATACTTGCTGGCTTCATGTGCACATACATAATGTACAAAGATGTTGGGAACTTTTTCTAACCGTGACATATGGTAACTCTTATCTAGCAGAACTGCTTCTTGAGCTGTGACAACTAGGTTCTTTTCAACAACACACCACCCAATGCAAAACTCGCGCAAGAGATTGCCACAATTCATTGCCCCGAAAACAAGTTGATGGGGATGATTCAAAAATACTTAAAATGGACAGCAGGCTTCGTCATATAAGTTCTACCTCTATAAGTTCTACCTCTGTAAGATATTGACTCGTAATCTCTATTGAGCAACGGTCGATTGACAACGGTTGGAGTCCCAAAACGAGTGGTTTGTTTGGGAGCATCACGACCTTTGATAGGAGATCCAATCAACAAACCCTGGGCCGTGGGATTTTTTGTTGGCCCCTCCGAACCGGCTATGAGTGGTCGTTATTGTTGTCTAGTCCCGAGTTTCTTTTCAAAAGAAATAGACCTATGCTGCATTTTACCAACCTTTCAATCGAACAGATCTTGACATCGTGCTTTGCCAGGCATCAACAAAAGTGCTAGATGAACACCCAAATATGTTGGCTGGTCTGCCCATTTCCGGATGTTGGCCAGGAGTACAGAGCTTTGACACAGAACCATATGGGGAAGACGAAACCAGCAGCCAAATGGTGGGTGGTGATTTGTATTGTTCACAAGAAACAATTCTATGAGGTAGTTTTTGCACGTTTTTGCATGTTTTTTGCTGCTTTGAGTAGACTTTCGTGATCCTTTATTGCAGCATGGAAATCACATCATCGACCAGCTAGCTGAGGATGATTACGGGGTTTTGACCAGCCCTTGATACTTGTGCCTGGACGGCAAAGTTATCCACAGCTAATGGTTAGGCATTCTGCGAGGGATTGTATGTTGGTTTGAGATCCTATGTTGGTTTAGGATTTGGTGATTGGAACCAGAACGACATTCTTAGTGGATAATACCCACCGATAGGGGTCAAATGATAACATGTGTTCCCAAACTGATGGTTGTTTTCCCTGCAGAATGACTATAAGCTGCAGTGGCGGCACCTGGACGGTACAGTACGTAAAAGTTGGGTTGAACATGTCAGAATATATGCCAGATAGAATGTCAGTGGGCCCTGCCGGACCCGAACCGCAGTATGCCTTGCACAGCTGTCGCGTACACTCGAGGATTGAAAGAATGACGAGGTCCAAGTTGCAAAATGGGGCCCGGCAAGCATGGACCAAAGTTTCCCTCATCGGTCAACCGAGCGCGGAGCGCCCAAATTGTGTTTTGGCGAAAAATTCGCTTGAAGACCCCGAAGGCACGGAAGCTGCCAGCTTGGCGCGCCCACACACGGCTAATTGGCTACTTTGCTGCTCCAGCAGCAATGAGGGTTTCTTCAAGCTTGTTTTCGCTCTCAGCTTCCCAACCGTAGCCAGCCACCACTGAGCAGCACGGCAACGGATTTGTTTCAAACCAATTGTGTCACACTTGGTTGGTCCTAACTGGGCGGGTTGGATTTTGTGGACTTCGAGCTTGTCCGATCTTGATGAGCAGCGCTGAGCATTGACTGATCCAATTTTCTCAATCATCAATTGCCTCCAGGGGTCCAACATGACTGCAGAATCCTAAACCATTCTGTCCGGAAAGGGAAGCTGAACAGCTTGGTCAAGAGGCAACGCACCATAGCAACTGTTGTGCCACAATAGCAGCTACTGTTATTATTACCGCATATTACCGCCACCAGCCACTATCACTGCTACAAGAACAAACAACAGAGACATACAGAGACGACAAGAACAATCCAACCACGGCTCCGTGCCCTGCCGCTTTCCCCCGTTGTGACCCGTTGCCGCTGTGAAGGATCCCTACTTCAACGAGCCGGGGCACGAGAGCAGGGACCCCAGCCATGGTGGCTCCAGCGCTGTGTCCAACCGAACTGGTACCAGACTTGTGAGTCAGCGATAGGAAGCAACAAGGGTTCGGGTAATGAATGTAGCTGAGGACCAAGATGGACCAAGATGGGCCAAGATGGGCCAAGATGGGCCAAGATGAAATCAGATTTGGGCGGCAGCGATGCGCAAATTCCAACTGGGAATACCACCTAATGACCGACCGGAAAACCAAAGTCGTGGATGCACCCACCCAACTCAACCCAACTAAACAACCAATCCGTATAGGTAATCTATCATATCCTTATATATTTCACATATCCTTCGTGGTTATTCATGAATTAACTTATATGATCATGACTAGTTAAGATGATGGCATGGCTGATCATACTTGCATAGTCACATCATGTACTTGTTGTTATCATTTATTGGTGAAGGATCATGTGTGTTGTGTTGTTTGTTAGTCAAGATCCTTACAGTCGCCAACATTGGTTTTGTCGCAGTGATCATGGTCACAGATAAAAATGATTCACCAGGAGCTCTGTGATTCACTAAGAGCTTTGTTTGGATAATGATCTCAAGTAGCTTCCGGATCATGATTTGGATCGTGATGATAATGATCAGCAATCTCCAAAGTGTGGATGCTAAGACATGGCCCCGAAGTTGGTGAAGATCAACCAGATTGAGAGGTTGATAATGATCAACAATCTCAATGTGTAATATCTAAGTATATACATATAAATCTTAAGTTGACACGAACTATATAGATTGTTGATCTTTAAATGTTGGACAGGTGAAGATCCACCAGCAGCTGTTAAGACATGAACAATCATTCATTTCAATGTTAGATCCACCAGCAGGTCCAGCGCTTCGTCGTGCTTCGTTTTGAGGCGATGCGAAGTCGGATCACGGCAAGAACGCATCGGCGTTGTGCTCCGCTTCAGAGTGCAGGGCGGGGTGGCGGATGGTGTTGGGAGGCTTGGTTGGTGAAGAGTGGTGGTTCTCCAACAATTCACGGATGTAAGCAACCAGAAGTCAGTGTAGTTGATGGTTGGCTTAGTTGGGTGGGGCGCAGTGATAATGGAACTGTAGCCAGCGACCAAAGGAATAAGAGATGATATTGCAATCAAGAATGTGATAGGCCCATGCTCTGAGTTAGCTAGTTTGGATAGAAGCTGAAGGGGCCAGATCCGTGATCATCCTAGTAGAGATGAACTACCACTTGGGAATGGCATCTTTTCTCAGGGCTGTGTTGAAAGCACCAAAGGTACTTGAAGTGTTTCAACATTCCATCACAAAACACGCCTAGCCTCTAATTTTCAATTGTGCAGTCCGCCGCTGCATGACAATGGATCAGGGGACAAAACTGAAAAAGCGACAGTTGTCACTTGTATGACTTGTAAGAAAGACGGGCCAGGGAGGAGTCGAACCTCCAGAATCATGCTTGTCAGCAAGGCTCTTGGACTTGAAGCAGCGCTTGGTTTTTTCAACAAGATTGCTGGTTACCGTTGATCGATTCGATTTCGTTCATTTTTCTTGTGCTCATGTTTTTGCTCATGAACAGCGGAACAGCCTTTCTTCCACTTGTGTGACCCATAAACTCCAGTGCAAAACCACCTTTCCAGTTGGTTCACGTGTCCACAACCATCATTGCCATCATCATTATTTGATTAGCCACCATCACTACTGGTTGGTGGTTTTAAACATGTTTCCCTCATAATCATTAACAATGGTTGGTTGACAAGCATGATGTTTTTCATGGGGGTGGTTCAACCACCAACTAGTCATGATCAATATAGGCCATGATTACCATATATAACCATTTGTTAACCATTATATATAACCATCATCAACGATGATTAACCATGATTAATCATCATTATTAGCCATCATTATTGGCCATTCTGTAACCACTCTATAACCAGACTATGATTAATCACCATGATTATATATAAACCATCATTATATATATAACCATCATTATTAGCCATCATCAACCATGATTAATCACCATTATGAATCCTTCCATCTTCCTGGCTTTCAAACCCAAGCGCTGTGTCAGGTACAACGAAAACGTTCGGCTGCTGTGCCTCCGTGCAGCGCTGAAGATCCACCAGCAGCCACCCAGGGGCTTTGAGGAGGCCATGATTCGTGCAGCTGGGGGGGTACCATGGGGTACCTGGGTCCCGTTGTGAAGCCATGGGAACTGGGTAACCAAGGTGGTAAGGTCATGCAGATCTGGTCCTAAGTGGGATGTGCAAATAAGCCTGTAAGATCCTGTGAGGTGGGTGAACATACATGAACTAACCTCCGAACCGGATGTGGGCACCATGGGAACCTACAATCTGGCTGAGCTCACCCTTCGGTGACTCAATGACCAGTTGCAACCACTGGACGGGTATCCTGTAGTATGCACCATCTGCTCCCGGCACCGGGGTGCCACCGTTGCAGGTGGTGGCCAGACACTTCTCCGTTCATGGCCCAAAGCTGTTGGCCCAGTGTGAAGAGGCGCTGCCGCCGTCCCAAGCTGTAGCCGCCGGCGGTTGGAAGGCGGAAGATGTTTGTTGGATGGTAAAACCAGCGTTATTTGATGGTGAACAATGGCTACCAAGGGTGAATAAAGCTGGTTGATTTATTCATTAAGTGGTCGGTGGTTTGATGATACGTTTTATTTTCTCTAGTTTATCAACAAATGGTTGGTTGACAAATATTTTTCAGAGGGGGTGGTTCAACCAGCAACCAGACCAGTTTTAGATATACATTTGACATGCCAAAGTTCTGGTCAAGGAATTCTTGTAAAACGATCTAGTTGACGATAATGTGGCTGGGTTTGGCTCTTGCTTATGAGGCGGGCCTCCAGCCAAATGCAGCAAAACAGAATCTATGGCCCTACGTTAGCGTTTTTTTGGCAGCGAATGTGTTTTATAGCTTTTGTCACACATTTCCGAATAAACCGCGAACAATTGCGCCATAAGGCCAGGGATTTTCAGGGCATTTGTGGGCACTTTTTTTGACAGCACGCCACATGATGCCTACAAAAGAACAGACATCATATAACCATCGAGGAGTAGATAGGATATCAAATTGGACCATCCCCAAAAGGTACCATATGATTTATAATTATATTGAATGTGGAGGATGTTCATGGATATTCTATTTGCTCTTGTGAGCCTGTTTGTACAGTCCACGCCATCCTGGTTCGGGACTCATCAGCTTATTGAGATGAGTGTTTTAGGATATGTATCAGAAGAGATCAGCAGAGTGTAGCCTAGTGGAGTTTTCCATGATTCTCAGCTCCATTCTCAAGTGCATTATATCTTCTCCAGGATGATTCTATGATGGTTTCTCAGAACCCCAAAGGTATGGTTGGTTTATTACTATAAGTGCTACATAAACTGGAGAAAATGGCCAATGATAGATGGCTAATATTACCATAAGTAGAAAATTATGAATGATAAACCATAAAATTACATCAATAATTTACCGTTATACTGGTGCAATAATATTTCATAGTTACTATGAATGGTTAATGAATGGTTGGGTACCCCTCACTATGACTTGAGCAACGCCCCTGGCCCATCACCACGGACCTGTCCACCTGTCACCAGGACCTCAGGGGCCAAGGCAGTGAAGGATTTCGCCAGGCAACGAGCCGCGCTGTCGTCGCGCACGCTGCATCCCGCTGTGACGCTTCAGGTGGCGAGTTGAATGGTTCGCAAGGCTTGTGAACTGATCATTGATGGTGAGTAGCCATGATTAATAGCAATTTGATAACTGTTTGTTGCTTACTAAGTTGTTCCTTCATTAGTCAATCAACTGTTGGTGGATGCCTTTGATTGTGTGATGAACTGATTCGCTGGTGGATTTTCCCCCTGTTGATGAATGCTGTTTTGTTAAGTTGTAGTTAAGCAATCAACTACCAATGATGGAAGAGATATCCAGCGAACCGCAGTGGTTAGTTATGTGCTGACACAGTTGGAAACATGATCCAACCATTCAAATTTCCGCGCTTCCCGCTACCAAGAGGGCAGAAGCACGGCTGGTGCTCCAAGTTCGTGGCGCTACAAAGCAAGCACCATTTTGGAATGTGTAAAATCCCGTGGATGGGTTGCACCTCTTTTAAGGTGGGGTTGACCCTGGTGGGCAGTGGGTTCTTGCAGCTTTCGCAGAAATGTAGTTCAGTTCCAAAACGGTCATTGAATCGGCCCTTGACCTTTCACTGTTCAAAATCCAGCTGCGGCAGTCCCCACGAGTTGCGAACTTGATGGTTCTGAGTCATCCTGAGTCATCTTGAGTCATCTTGAGTCCTGTTCCCGGTTGAATGATGTCAGCCCTTGCCAAGTCGAAACAGTCACGCCCCAGCTGTGCAGCTGGAGGTGTTGTCGAGATCCATTCTGCCCAGTCTTCGTGAGCGTTGGCAAAAGAAGTAACTCGGTGCCAGCCTGACGGTGACTCTGCAACTTGGGTCATCAAATTGATGGAATACACAGCGCGCCATGGTTTGACAACCTGATATACTCCCCAGCTAGCGATGATCATGAGCATTTTGCTGTGTCGATGATCACTCAGTTTCAATTTTATTTTCTAATTGTAAATTGAAGCTAATGCAATTTTCGTAAGTTTCCATTATGCAGATCAGTGTAGAATTATGACATAAAAACATATGCTATTATCATAATCAGAGAGATTTGCTTTCGTCAGTTGATCAGGCTCACCGGACTTCGTGCGCTCGGATTTAGTTGTACAGTCAACCACGGTTCCGACCGCGATAGGCTGTGCTGTTGCGCAGTTAGGTGTCAATGGCCACCAGCGGTTCGTTTGTACCTACAGATTTTGTACAATCATATCCCAAGTCAGTATTATTGCAAGTTATTGCCAACAAATCCTTGATTGGTTGATTGGTGTGGTTTAGCCCATTGGTCAGAACTATTTGAGCAACGGTCAAGGTCTAGAACATGCTGGTGGATGATAATATCTAATAATTATCCAACATGATAGAATTTGTTTTTCAGAGGATGTCAACTTCAGCTTTTCAAGCCAAAGGTTTGCGATGATAAACTTTGGACCAATCAGACTGTGATGGGAGATCACCATGGTAATGTTCAATATGGACACGCTGCAATGTTGACGTCTTGTTGGTGGGTTGTATGTTTTAGGCATGACGGTAAGTTGAGACAAGTTGAGTGTTTGCTTAAAGTGATTGCATGTGCCGTTAGTTATTGGTTGATCCCCATTTTGATAGCGGGTGGTGTCACTTGCAGCAACTGTTGAGTCGGATATCGCTGGACATAGCTGTCAGCTTCAAATCAACTTCAACCCGGGGCTTCCCGTGCGCTGCTGTTGTTATTTGTGGCAGAAATTAGTCATTTGGTTGATGCATGGCCTGGATATTTTGGTGGATCTATGGCCCAAGTTCAGAGGCACTTGGTCATAACCAACCATCCCAAAATGGGGCAGGTGAACATCCCAACAAAGACTACGACGACGTCATTCATGGGATGTTCACCCGGGGTAAAGGGTATGGACCCACAGCCATATTCTCTATAAACCCATTCATTCATGATGCAATTGTCCCGCCATGGCCACCCCAGTGCCATTCATGCCATCGCAGAACCTGCCGATCAGCCAGTGGCCATTGGATGCCATTCTCGGCAGAAGAATGTTGGGCGAGGTAGCACCACACAAAAGTCAACGGGGGGAGGTAGCGATGCAAGCAAGGAACAGTTGATAAGCGAATATAGATCTTATTAAACCAAGAGAACCAAACAATAGCCTGGAGCAATTGCCAAAGTAGCAACTGGACATGTTCAATGTTGGATGCGCGTGCTACCAACTCAGCACCTCCGAGATGGAGTGTCAGCTGCCCGAGATCATAAGAGGCTTGAAGAACCCTGTCTCGTTTTGTGTGATCACAACGACTCAGTGACCTTTGCCACAGACAAGTTGCACCCAAACTTGGGAAGTTAGCTTATGTTAAGTTGTTGCTGATGATGAGCTGGCATTCACGAGATGTCCTGGTTCTTGCAAGATTGGGTCCAGAGAAAGGTTGTGCACATGTTTCCACCATGGGTCCCCCCCGCAAATCTATGGAAGTCTAAGATAGCAATGGATAATCCGCCACTTGTGGAATTGCTTACCTGTTGGAAATGGTGATTTTCCAGCCAGCAAACTGATAGCAGCCATACCCCACTGGCCTATGAACCAATGGAGTAGTGAATTGTATATGATGGAGCCAACCCATACCAAGTTCATAAAAACGGATTAAAACCAAGTGAACCTGAAAGTTGTTTCTTCAATTCTCAGATGTTGATTATTATAGACAGGTTTGACGAGTAACTCTATATACCCGTTGGTAAACTAACCTGAAAGCTAAACATCACCATTTTCAATAGGTAAACCACTACAGGTAATGGATACTCCATGTCCAGGTTAATTCACCTCAGTCTAATTCAGTCTATATCTCAGTTTCAATGCAAGCGGAATTGTCCAGGTTCTTGACAAGAACCGATGGTTACGAGTGTTGGTAAACTGCCCTCAGGTCATGTGCATGTCACAGGGAACCCCTGGGAATCCTATGGAATCCTATTGGTAAGATGATTATGACATGCCCGACGTCAAGATTTGTTGGGCCCAGCCGCCATTCCAAGGGCACGTATCACACATTCAGAGACAGATGTACCAAGTCCCACTGTTCATGTTCGCCGCGCTTGAACAGAAGCCGCTGTGCAGAAAAAGAGGTGAAGACCAGTGTCCTTGGGTATATCGGTATATCATCAAGTGGGATCTGCATTTCCACTTAGTAACAACTAATCATGGTTATCGGGGTTGCACGACACCTTATAGGGTTTACAATCATGGTTATCTCCCACTTAGATTCCCGCTATCCACAGCTCGCAGTGGCAACCTTCCCTTGGGAGCACCTGTTGATGGGATTGATCAGCAAGATTTTTCAGCAAGATACAAGCAATGAATGGGAAGCAAAGCACTCTTGGTGCCAGTGAAAATCATTGAGTACTGGATTTAGCAGGTGCTTACAGCAGCCAGCAAATCCAGACTGTTGCTACCTCAACATCCCTGTTCCCAAGAATAAGTGATGATAGAGGTTCAAAACTCCACCAGGCAGCAACTGTATGCAGCCAGGGGGCTCCATTCAGGCCAGATGGTTTCAGATAGGAAATTGATGGGTTTGAGCTCAGCAGGTGTGAAAAGCCTTTGGTTGATGATTGTTCATATGGCTTTGCTGGCTCCTTGGTGATGATGACAGCCCATTATGGTACCAATTTGTCACCCCCAGACGTGCACTGTGTACCAGCGGGTAGCAAAACGTGTGTCGTGGTACGGGTTCAGGGTATTTGATCATGACTTCCTTCCAATAGTAGCAGATCAACTTGGTGGACAATGGTGAATGATGGTGGCTCAGATTCTAAATGCACTTTGACATTTATAATGATAGTATGTCTATGCACCAGGCATGTGTATATGCCTTGCCTACAGACAGCACCCACAATCCTTTTCTCTACTTGTAAACCAAGTAAAAATTGATGGTTGGTCAAATGATTCACCTGCTGAACAAGAAAAGGCATGAACAGGGTCATACATACTAACCAATCATGCCCGTTTTGTGGAAATCTCTAATGAATTGTAGCTACCTTCACCATACATCATCCAGTTATCTCACCATTCATGTGAGTGAAGTGAAGTGCTGAAGGACACAACGATGCAGGTCCCTAGTCACCCCGTTGATTCGCAGCACAGGAGCAGCTCACAGCTTACGTTGGAACTCATCAGGAGCCACAGCCAGCTGTTCTGTTCCAGACATGGCTGGACAGTCCAAAGAAATGTGGTGTTTCATCCAGAAATCATTGGGAGGATCATCATTTTTCTAGCAAAAGCATAATTCTTCTAGTAAAATTATCATTTGTTTATAGCAAAAGCATGCAAAAGCAGCATTTTCGACTCATTAGGACTATGAGCATGATGTCATGGAAAGACGGTATGAGTCATGATGACTTGTACTATCCAAATGATTTTCATGGCTGGAGAATGTTCCCCCTCAAATCATCATTTCAATGTATATAAACATTCGATGAAGCTTGACGTGGCCCCGCATCTTTAGTGGCAAGCTCACATCAGTGAAACGGAGCCTGGTTATCATGGCCGGCTGGCTGGCTGGCTTGTTCGCTTGTTCATCGGTTGGTCGATTGGTTGGTCGATTGGTTGGTCGGTTGTCCGCACATGATGGGAACATACAAATATACCTACACTAGGGTTGTTGTTTTAACAGGGTATACGGTCCTGCTTTCGTGTCCTGATCTCTCAGCAAATCGTGGATCTTCACAAGGCTCCTGGCAAAGTGGCAACTTGTTTGTTTTAATGGGGCCATTGTAGGGCTCATGGTGGTTGATAGCCCTCAGATGTCGGCAATGTCAGCAGCTCAGCAATATCAACTCCCACTCTTCAGTGGCTCACAGCAACGAAGCCACCCACAGCACGGTGAGCCACAGTGATCCCAACTGGGTGTGGTGTTGGTTAAGCAAACTGATGGCTTTTCACGAACGTATGCATGTCACCACCATAGTTGCTCCCCACTGGTTACTACCATTGACCAACCAACATATAGTTAAACTGACTTCTAAGAAATAATCCCAACATATCCCAACCAAGCTACTTTGCTCATCCCACTCGGATGTGCAGCTGGGGATCTAACTTGAAGACAACATACATAATATACTCATATAACTATGGTAAGCAACCAAATGAGCCAGGTTAGGACCCTTGAGCCTGAACCATGGTGAGTCCCCAGCTACCGGCAGTGCTCGTTGGCCACCACACCTGGCAGCTGAGCAGCTGGCACAGGAGCTCTTCACACGATTTCAAGCGGCCGTGGAGCAGTTGGACAGCCAGAAAGATCTCTGTAAGGCCATGCTCGGCTCGGCTCGAGCACACAGCTACCCCCCAGTCCCCGCCTTATGGAGTTGTGAAGGAAAATGTCAGGAGTCAAAGGATCGACCAACATCTGATTTGATTCCTGGAATTGGAACTATGTGGTATTAAAGTACCTATGTGTGGAAAGATTTTGACGGAAAGCTGTATTTTCCTTGGAATGCTGGCCGTTCACTATTTCGGGAAATCAATCACAGCTACAGAAGTTAGGCCTTCTGTGTTTGTTCATCAGGGTAGGCACCTTGATTTAGCGAAATATCTCCCTGTCGTCTTGAAGGCCCTATATAATTCTCTCTTAGAATCCTCGGTACTGCTGGTATAAAACCATGATCATGGTCAACACATGATATATGTCCAGCAGTTGGGGTTGTAGATCGTCGTGAAATGTAGAATTTGACTTCGTTGATCCACTCTCATCTCTGTGTGAAAACCATCTAAGATCAATGAATTGAGCATGGTAACATGGCTGACCCTAGGCGATGGGTGTGTGCCCAAAACCGGTCAACCATTTGCACAAATAATTGGGAAGTCATTTCAACTTCAGGTTCGATTTTCTCCATGTGTAATGGTGGATTCTTTTGCAAGTAATCCCGGGCATCGAAGGCTGTGCATCAAAAGGCCCCCCCGTCTTCGGTGTGTTTCAAAACTATCACGCATCAGGCGGATCATCTCATCACATTGCCCACTTTTGTTTTTCATTAACACTAGCCATCAACATCCACCATCATTCACTAGCCGTAGCCAACCAAGCAACCCATGTACCAGGCTAGCCATAGCCAACCAACCAACCAACCATCCATCCATCAACCCCCGGGGCGCCACCACGGGGCCAGCCGGCCACCGCGGGCAACCCCGCGCTGCTCGCCAGAAAGTGACCGTGGAGCGCGACGAGCTCCGAAGGGCGCACGAGGAGATCAGCGAAGAGCTGAAGCAGGAGCCGTGGGGAGCCATCGGTCACGTGAAGAAGGGTGGAGAAAAACGGGGGTCATGATATCACTGGTAGAGGATGGTGGGTATCATTGGTTGATGTACTGGTTGATGGATGGTTGATTTTTTTTTGAGGATGGGTGAGGATTGGCTGATATCATTGGGTGATAAATGGTTGATACAATGGTAAATGAATCGATGAATTGGTGGATGAATGATGGATGGTTGATGTATGGGTTGATGTATTGGTTGGTGGATGGTTGACGTGATAGTTGATGAAGGGAAAATTGTTTGATTGAATATTATGTCATTTTGTGGGTTGACTGGATTTTTCTGATTAGTACTGACAGATCATGGTCGATATATCTTAGTGGCTCATCCAAGCTTGAGATTTTTAGGGTCAGTTGACTTTCTTGATGGTGGATAATACTTGATGTCCACATTGATACTGGTTGAAAATGCTTGAGGATCAAGGCTGGTGAAATAATGATGAAGCAGTTCATAGTAACGGTTGATCACTCAGGGTTGATGAAGAATGGTTTATGAATGTTCATGATGATTCTTGAGAGTCACTAGTGTGATGATTCGTGAATCAACCTGGATGGTGATGGTCAATAGTTGCTTTGATGGTGAATAGTTGCTCTTGTGAGTCAATAGTATGATGATTCTCAAGAATGCCCCTTGTTAATGGTGAATTCAACCTGGATGAACCACCAGAAGCATGACGGGTAATGGTAAATTTCGGTGGATAAGCACTAGTTGTGGCCGGCAAAAGAAGCAATCTAAAGGTTTCTAGGCTCCTGAAGGGTTGTCAAGATGGATGCCCCACTATCGAAGCAGATCCTCTCCTTTTTGGAAACCAGCAGGTCATAGCACTGCGCTACAGCAACCAAGAACTAAGAGCGCAACACCCAAACACTTGGAATTGGTCCTCTCCCTCAGAAGACTGCGCGTAATGACAGGGAGCTCAGTGGCGACACCACGGCTGAGCGCCACATAGGAAGTTTTCACCGTCGCAGAGATGGTCTTACCTCTTCAGAGTGTTAGCATATATCCCATAATTATGGCTATTGGTCAAAATTAACCAAAAAGGAAAACAATGGTTAATGATAGGGGAACCAGGGGTACGGGGTTTTGACCCACTGCCATATTTGTCAATGCATCTTCTAGACGCCACCGAGTTCCTTGTCCAACGGGCTGGGGCATGATCTACCAGACATTGAGGGCAGGGAGAGTGATTAGCGTCGGCTTGGTTCATCGTTTCTTCTCAGATGGTGCTACTTGGTCCTGAGAATTCACACAGCGCATCAATGGTAGATCCATATTCACGAACCACACCCAAGTTTACGATAGATACAGGTAGCTAATTACTGGTTTTACGATCAGGTAGGGCTGGCTTCATTAAAGATCTCCCCTTGAGTTGGAGTCTTATCTTTAATCAACCGTTCTCACATCAGCAATGATATGGAAATAGTTGAAATGCCTTGTTCATGCCGCTCCCTTCACCCTGGGAACCCTGCCCGTGCTTCCCCGGGTCTCCTGACCAATGGCATCAGGAGCGCGAGAGGGCGGAGAAAGAACGTCAAGAAGCAGAGCAAGTGCGGCAGGACATGCAGAAGCTGCGATGAGTGGCAAAATGTGGGGGGTTCTCAAAAATGGGAAACCCCAAATCAGTTGATTTGTGACTATCAACGACTAATATAATGGATGATTGAGGAGTACCCTTATTTTGAGACACACCCATGTGGTTGAACCCCCGCTGAAAGGTTTTTTTGGGAATGGTGCAGCTCCAGGCGACCGTAAATTGTCAACAAAAGGAAAGGGTCGCCTTATTGACCACCATTACTGCCACTAGCAATCCCAATTATTCATATGGCTATGGGTCAATATTAACCAACCAACCAATGGAGGATTTACCAACAGTAATAAGGGCAAACAAAGGTTCATGGTGGGGGAACCATGGTACAGGGTTTTGACCCACAGCCAATTAATTATTCATATCCGTGCTGGCCATGATTATTGATCAGACATCAACCACTAACTGATTTGCAATTTGGTGAATCATTGTTAACCATCCTGAACATTATCAATCATTCAGCATCATCAATACATTTCAACACTTTAATAGATTACAAACAACCAAGCTAATAAACATTGTATACAGAACTGATTATTAATGATTCTTGTATATTATTGCTTTGATTATCCAGAATATAATCAGCTATTAGCTGCTGATTATATAGACTCTGATTATTCTATATACTCTGAACATTCACCATAGAAACATCAGCGATTAAATTCAAATGGGAAATTCATGATGAATATTCACCATCAGAGTTGATATTCACCATCATGGACATTCTATGAACGAACTGCAGCCACCCAGCACCTCACTCCCCAAAAAAAAAACCGGATCTTCTGCCGCAGGAGCTGGCCAAAGCCAAACCACCGCAGCTCAGTGATGTCTTTGGGCAGCATGGGGTACTTCCCATGGCCCCTTGGGGGCCTTGCCCGTTGAGTGCGGTTTGGAGATGTTGAGCTGTGGTTAAGGGCTGGTTTAGGAAGTTTAGGATGATTGACCATGGTTGTGCTTTTGCCAGTGCTTACAAGAGCGCCCTTGGAGTGGCTAGAGCCGCAGGTGCGTGCTCTGGACAGAATGATTGAAAATGGTGCATGATGGTAAAGGATGGTGTACTCAGCAGTCAACTGCACTACGGGCTAAACGTCTAAAAATGATGCTTACTGATGGTTAACGATGCTCAATGAAACTGAATTATGGCGAAGAACCGTCAATGGTGAATAATATCTCATCATTATGGCCGATGTTGCTGTGTCATGAGTCGATAAATAGAATAGATCAATATTACTCACAGGCGCGGATCATGGCCAGTAGCGGTCGATAGCTGTGGTTGATAGTGGCCATTTGTTGAGCAATGGTTGATAATAACCATTGAGTCGCAGGGATGTCTAGTACCCAACTACATCCAAGAATCATGGTTGCCAATGATCCTTCCCAGCTGCTTAGTTGCTTCAAGATACTTCGTCAACCGATCTGAATCGCAGGGATTCCACTTCAACTTGTGTTTGTTACGAATGCTGCATAGGCAGATTTGTCCCATCAAATCTAGTTTGTTTCAGTTTGCTTCCAACATGATGTTTGATTCCACTAGATCAAGACACTTGATAACTACAATTATGATGGAATGATAAATTAGAATTAATCAATTAGTATACTAATGATTGTATAAATCATTGTGTTTTAATGATTCTGATCGAATCAGTATGGCAACTGCAGACTTCGGCACACCAAGCCATAGTCCCACTGGTCTTTGTCGTTGTCCCAGGTTCTGATTTCCGTGTCCTTCAAGGAGGTGGATCGGCCATTGGAGGTGAAACCCTGGGATACCAACTTCGAGGCGCGGGACTGCGGCGCAAGCTGCGTCAACCGTAGCTGGAGTGGGTCGATGCCCCAGGAACTTAGGAACTTAGCATCACATGACTTAGCAAAGGTCACGAATGTAGGCTGTAGGCAGCTGCACTTGAATTGCTGCAGCGATTTCATGTCGACCCCCGTTTTTGGAGATTTGCATCGGGCATAGGATTTGATCACAAAGGCGCAGTGACCAGTGAAAGAAACGCTTGCGCCCTTCTCAAATTTACCTACCATCTTGTGAAGAGAAAAAGCCATTCTATTGCAAATAGGAACAGGCTGTAAATATTGGATTGCCCGAAAAGTTCAGTAAACAATCGTTTTGATTTTGTTCATTTTTCCGCAGCAACACCTAGTGTCGTTGACATATGTTCCGACTTTTTGCAGAATATGGAACACCAAAAATTGTTGGTTAGTACTGTGAATGATTAACAACTAGATAATTTGTGGGTGCCCCTATGACTTGAGAAACCACCATTGAGGCCGCACCTTTTCCTAGACATTTTTACCCGGCACCTCCTTCTGCGAGGAAGTGGTGGGTGCGTGGCTCACTACCGTGCAACGGTCGCCTCACTTGCAGCCGAGCCTCGTTCGGTACGCCACCACCCCGCAGAAAGCATAGGTTTGGAGAGGCCAATTGACTGGGTTCGGACTGTTGAGATGACTTACTTGTAGCTTTTTGGTTGCTTATTGAGATGAATGACTTGTAGCTTATTGGTTCCTTGGTGAAAGGCATACTTAGGATTATACTCGCTCGTTTTGCTATCGATCGGCACTGGTAAATCACACACAGTTTGCTTGTCCCAGAGCCGTGCAGCGCAGTGTGTGACCAGCAGTTTGTGTGGTGTCAGCAGCTGCAACCCACCCCAACATGAAAGTACGCCTATACTGATACTGCGCAACAAAGCCATATGGTCCGTTTTAACCTTCTGAACTTTCTTGTCCAAACCATGAGGACAAGGAACCCCAAAATGGCGAGTGAGGAGTCATTGGTTGGGGCGCTGGTGATGGTTCAATCATCAATGTGTGGTTTGCCATGGATTCGATACAGTACCTGCTCGAGTATTGAGGGAGAAGCAGTTTGTGGCAGAGTACTTCGAAGCAACATGCACATTTGTGAAACAATATTGGGCCCCGATATCGGTTGAACTGTCCACCAATCCCCTGAAGACCATATTAGCAAAGCAACGCCATTGCTGTCTCAGCCACCCAATCCGACCGATCCAGCCAACCAAACCAACGAACTTAACATATTCAAACCAACCAACCAATCAGCTCAAGCAACCCTACCCGTCAAATCAATCAATCCACCTGGCATTTGCCGTGCTGCACCTTGCATTTTGCATGCCACGAAGCTTCTCAGCTTGGCTGGTGGTATTGAAGTATAGCTATACGTATAGCCAATATATAAGCATGGATGAGTGTTGCGAATATGTCCATAGATGGCCGAACAATCGTAATTATTCAGAGGTTATAAGTTGTAATTAGTCATAAGGATACCTATATGAATGTGTATGATATGTATCTGTAGCCAGGAGAGTGTAATGTAATTGCCGTAAGCAGCAGAAGTCAGTGATAGAACAATCTTCGCGGGATAAAACACTGTTGCTGGATGTAAACAACAATCATAGACCATGTGACCATATCAGCGGCAGAAACCTCGGGGCAATCCATACATGGCACGCAAAAAAAAAAAATATGGCTAAAAAAAAGACGGCAGAAACTGGTCATACATCACCTGGTCAGCAAGATGTTGGCGTCCAGCCATGCAGTGCCAACGTTCGGTGGCTAAGTGCTGGGCAAGTCATGCTGCGGTTGGGTTGATCAGTCGTGATATGTTTCACAATGTCGCATCATGATGGTAAACATGGGCAGCTGGCCCAGCTGGTGCACAACTCGCAGCCGGAGGGTGGGTGACAAACCAAAGAACCTGGATATGACCAACCAGCTCAACCAGCTGTCGCTTTATCAGATCTATGGAGAAGAATCATGTAAACAGTACATTGCTGGTTGGTGGTTTCAAACATTTTTTATCTAGTGATTATGAACAACTGGTTGGTTGACAAGCATATTTTTCATAGGGGTGGTTCAACCTTTTTCAGACTGCGAAGAAATGCAGGAGGTGTTGCTGAAAAAAGATTTGCTATTGCAAGTAATTCGATGATATAACAAAAAATGCATCAAACCGCAGAGTGCGAAAACAGGAGCATACATTAGAATCAGAATGTGGTAATGTGATGCAATGTGCATCTATGAATTCGTTTTTACATATGTATGTTATCCCCATTTTAGATACCACCTTGTAACCCGACTTCTCTAGGACCAAACCACTGATGTTGTTGGGATATACCTGATTTGTTTTCATATGGTTATGTGCCAAAATTATGAACCCCTAATTTGGCTATTTATAATGGAAATCTATTATAAACCAATGGTTTTTAGGGATGCACATACCCATATTTGTCATATGTAGATAATTGCCAATTGTGTGACACTTCCCTTTTTGCGCCTTTCGTGGGTTTCAACTCTGCAGTGACCCGTGATGATTGGAACCTCATCACAGCTTTTTGTGGATGAAAAGTCCGTTTGCCTTCCAAACCAATGGAGAAAAACCCATCTACTGATCAAAGGATTGATCCATAAATGATTCATGTCGATAAACGTATGGATGTCTAGATGTACATTTGTTTACAGAACATTCCCAGCATCGTTGTTGCGGGTGGGCTTTTTTTATGTAACGGTGCCATCAGAAGTGGCCTGTCTCAATTGGAATCATGTTTCAAAAAAAGCTGTAAGCATTTGCGTACAATTTACCTGGCTCAAACTAAAATCTGGTTTTGGTCACAATTGGCCTATAGCTCAAAACTATCCTCTAAAGTCTTGATGCCCCCACAAAACTGCTGGACAATTTGCCTATCCCCACTAGAAACATCAGGCGTTTTGACCTGTTGTGCATAAAACCATGATTATAATTATAGCTGAGTTATGACCCCTATAACCATGATAAACATATATAAACATGCTTATAACTAGGTGAACTAATCCCCACTTGCTCACCAGCTGACAATGAACCACAAAAATTATGTTTGCAAATCATATGTAGTGTAGACCCATGATAATCATGGTTCTAATCAGCTTGGTCCCATCATCATGGGCTATAGCCCCCATGCCAATGGTTGGACCCCTTGTTTCACCTGTCGCCCGGGCTGATCGTTCTCAGGTTCTCTCAGATGCCGTGGCAGGGCGACCGATATTCGGTGCAGGTGATGGTCCAAGTGTCGGTGGTGAGTTGTGGTGAATCTAGGTGGCGGACAATGGTGACTAAGAAACTGGATGGCTTATACCCACTAACTTAGGTTTTTAGTGTTTTTGGGATATGATTGATTTACCATATAACCACTAAAGATATATTTTTAGCAAGGGATCTATAAGCCACCAAGACAAAGATGGTGACTTGTGATCATCAATGGTGACTATTGGTCAACAATGGTGACTTATCAATCATGGTGATTGACTAATAATCTTTACTCACCATGAGTGACTAACAACCATGGTCGCTAATCATTCATGGTGATTAGTCGTGGTGACTTGCTTATGGTGGCGCATAATGATGGTTGGTGACTAGTAGGTCCGTGGTGACTCATCAATTGACTAAGAATGGTGAATAATCAATCCTTGCTGATTATTGCATGGTGATTCATCGGCATGTTTTATGACTAATAATTAATACTAATGATGGAAATCATTCTGCTTAATCGATGGTGTTTGATCATGGTGACTAGTTTTGGGTGACTAATAATGGGACATGTAAAGAATGACGACCCTTTTATTCACAGTAGGTTACCAGTTAGAGGAGGTTGCCCATGATTAAGAGTCGCTTAAGCATGATTAAGCTTACATTGTATTAACAATAAATCCCCAATACTGTGAAATCAACATGTAGTAGCACTTTCCTTTCAGGACCATTATTGGATGACTGCAATAATGATATCATAGCTGTTTTGATTATTGTAGCATGTATATCAATACAATTCAACTGTTTCTACAATGATACCATCATTTAATAACTCACGTTTCTATCAGAAATGGCTCCAGCTGTTTCAGACGGATGACTGGCTACGTTTCTATTCACAGCTGAATCTCCCATAGAAATCACCAGGGCGCTCGCCAGGCTGAGCGCGAGTCCTACGAGACCTCCCCGACCCATCGGCCCAAGTGGCACCAGCACCACAAAACTACGCAGGACAGCGCGGCTGGGAGGGGTGGGCAGTTGGACCCGTGGCTACCCCTATGACTAACGCGCCAACCAAATCGTAAGCATGCTACCAGGTGAACTAACCCCCACAGTAGCATGGTTATAACCAGGTCAACTGACCCCCATAGTCTCGCAGTTAGGCAACTTTCCCGAGCCGTTGTTAAGTTGGGCGACTGGATGAGAATGCTAATATGTTGATAATGGTTCTTAATGTTTGAGAATGAGGAATTAGGAGTTACAAGGAAAAACCGTGGCAATGCCTCATCATCGTGGATAGGGGTGCCAATAAGCCCACCTTTTAGCCAGTGCCAAAGCCCAAAGGTGGTGCAAAAAGCATTGCAATTGAAGTAAACTAGTAAAGCGGACCTGGAGGGAGTCGAGCCCTCAAATCAAGTGCTTGAAGTCTGCAGGACATCAAAGACCGCGCCTCACCCATTGGGCAACAGGTCCTGTTGCATCGTAACGGTTTGATATAAATACGTATATACATCTATATATATATATATAAATATATCGTTCATCTTCACGGGCTAGGAAGAACATGCCCACCGGCTTCAATGCGCCCCTTTCCTTCAACAGACCTTGGCAAATTTATTGGCTTTGACATTTGGGATGTTTGATCTCAATGAGTTATCGATTCGCGCTAGGGGAAATCTGGACCGGTCTGTTTCAACAGGAAAATTATCTTCCAACCTCCTCTTGGGAAGGGTCTATGCCTCGCCATGCTGAGTCAAGTTGATTGACCCCGCTTTTGTGGACTGGATTCAGTTTCAAGATGCGTACTGGAACAATCTGTAATTAACGAGCGTGAAAAAACCTTATGACTTGACAAGTTGAAACTTTACATGTGTAAAAACATCTTTTTCTGTGGACTGGATAGTAGCGACCCAGCTATTCCCAACAGCTACAAGGCTTACTTCTCACCTCAGTGCTGACCAGCGTTTTGGGAGCGGTGGCAACTTGTGACCCTGCAAAATCAAAGGTTGAATACCAGGCCAAGTCCTGAAGTTTTCCAGGCCCAGCTAACTGTGTGCAAATCATGCGCAGATCATGCTAGAAATCATGGTACTACTGCTCAGAATACAAATCATCCCCTACTCGGTTGCCGCATGGACTTGCATGGACTTATGGATTTGATCAATCTCAGCCGGTGACTATGGTTCACTGAACCTAGTGACCAAATAGAGACACCAAATCCTATCCTCTGGCAAATCACCCTGGCAATGGAAAACCCATCATTAGCTGATTTGCCACCGGGTTCCCTGAGAAAAGATGGCGATTTTCCATTGCCAGGTTGATTTTAAAAGGAGTTTTCCATCACCTGGTAGTAAAAATGATGGTCCCTAAGAAAAACGGTCCCCTTGGGCCAGGTGAGTTTATTGGAAAGGATCATGGTGAATAATGATCAATTGCTGGTTCAAAACACGATGAATTGCTGCTCAACAGTGGCTAATGGCCAGGTTGCTGCCCATCCCCTGGTGGTAAAAATGATGGTCCATGGTTTGCTGGGACTACCGGCGGGTCCCCAGGGGGCCCAGCCACGGTAGCGGTGGACCACACCGCATGGACAGCATCTTCCGCGTTGCGAGGAACGGGAAGTGCAGCTACCCCCAGAGTTGCCCTTGGCCTGCGACACGGCCTTCCGCAACCAGGAGCCTTTGGTGGGGTCGGGTGGTCATGGGGGTGCCGTTGGTAGCCATGGGTGGTGAGTTATGGGTGGTTGATAATGGTTGATAATAGTGGATTCCGCGTGTTCAGGCGCAGCAAGTCTGTCACCTAACCTCAGTTTCCCGGTCACAGGTGGATAGGAGAACTGGGTCACTTTCAGAAACTGTACAAGGCTCACATCACCGAAGCCCATAATTTCGAATTCGAAGGTAAGCACAGTATCTTTCTCGGGATGAAGGTTCCTCGATGTCAACATCAGCAGTTTGGTTAGCCGACACCAATTGGTCAAATGGTGCATGTAGCGTCGCAGATCCTCCCAGTTGTTCGATGTATCGTTTGACTTGTTGCATCGTTTGTTGCTGAAAAGGTAACACCGGTCTTGGCCACAGTCCAGTCATCACCTGTTTTATCCCCAGCTTCCGAAAAGACCTCGTCCCAGCACAGATATGGTCCGGGTACCAGATCTGCTCAGTCAGTCCTCGTAGACTGTTGATCGCAGTTTGGCATGCTAACACTTGTTTCGCCCCTGCACGAAGAGACTTTGGCAGCATCTTCCCTTCGACTGAAAAGTATGGAATGAAAATTGCCTGACCTGCATTTCGCAATGGTTGATCATCTGCTGATTGTCGCAATGGAAAACATCTCCCCGTGCTGACAAAGAAGTTGATGACCAATTCCAACCATGATATGCCCGAATCGTGCGCATCCCGGTGTACCTCCGAAACAGCTGGACACTCGGGAGCATTCACTTCTGGCCACCGCAGTTGTCTCCACCATGCCACCAACTGATAACCCAGTTGCTTCCCCTGTAAGGAAGCCGTGAGAATTCTGTCATCAATTGCTTCTCCCAACGCGCAGCTCCCCGCAAGTATGTCATATGTAGCCAACGCCTCGAAAGGGCACTCTTGTGTTGTGTCGGCACCTTGAGTCGTTACCTGCTGAAGCTTTTCATGACGAGTCAGATTGGCATCTGCGATATAGTGTAAAACACTCTGCAAGTCAGATTGTTCTCTGTCATCCCATGCTAGACACGTGTGTATCTTTCGTTCCAGTTCAGACGGGATAGCCTGGAAGGCCCTTGTGCATAACTGATCAACCGCGTTGTTCCCCAAAAACTTCCATGCTTCCCTCAAGCAGTTTGCAGCTTTCGGGTCCTTATGGCTAGCAACTTTGTGAAATTGTACATCACATCCACTCAACAGTGGATGCAAACGCCTCAGCAAGTCCTGATTCATGAAGACATGTGGAATATCCTGGAGCTCTACTAGTTTCAGTTGGTTTTGAATGTACATCACATATCCAGAATCAGTGTAGATATCCACATGCTGCAACGCGGCATCCTGATACGCTGCCTCCAATGCACAAATCACTGCAAATATTTCCGCTCTATTGATTGTTTGCTTACCTGGCAGTTGTCCCAGTGCTTCACAATGCCACCATGGGTATGGATATTGGAGTTCCACACACAAGCGTGTCTGCTCTAATGCCGCCTCGACACTAGGGGCAAGATCGCGAATGACAGCCCAACTACATAATCGGACACCATGATGCTTAGGGTTTAAACAACCTCCATCTGTGAAGTACACATGCCTAGACCTTTCAGAGGAATGAGGCGGTGGGATGACAGGTTGAGCGAATGATTGCAATACCTGTGTAACAGCTCTTTGTTCTCTTTGGCATCTTGCAAACGGGTGGTAAATCCATGACTGGGCATGCGACGCAAGAGCCTCAACAGCATGCGGATGCCTGCTACGGACTTCTGCCATTGCTTCACACGTGTGGAACCTATGATGGATGTGATCCGGCTGACCACATAGCTCACAGTGTTCTTCATGATCAACCGACCATTTGGATTTCACAACATTGGATTGAAAACCACCAACCATATTGAGCATGATGAGCTTTTGTTGGCGTTGCGTGAGCTTAGAAAAGCACTTAACTGTCGCATGCACATTGTAGTGCCTCTGTGGATCAATTCCTCTACGGGACACAAGCTCAGAAAAAACCTCGTCCTGCCACAATTGTTTAACAACCGCGACAAGGTGCTTGGTTGAATCCTGGAGAACATTGCAATGCACATAGTCATCACATCTGACGTTGCCATGAGGGTCAACTTTCAGTCGCAATTGGGAGAGGTATCTTGCGAAGCTTGTGGCTGGTCCAAAGGTGGTTTTACCTGTACAGGTCGCAGCTAGGTTGATCAAGGCTACAGCCTTGTCCTTGTCAATGGCTGCCAACCTACGGATTGCTCTGAAGGCCGAGACCAAGACATAAAGTTTTGGATCCATAAGGTGTTTGGAAAGTACAAGACAAGCTAGGTATGGATTGGCCTGCTTCTTGTGCCCTACCAATGCATCACACACTGCCCTTCTCAGTTTGTTGAAGTGAACATTTCCTATGAAATGCATGTCCACGCCATAAAGCACCGAAGGCCACACCGATCCTTGGATGATTTTGCCTTTCTGATCTATTGTCAAAGGGAGTCTTCCAATCCTACCAATCTTGGTGACGGCTTCCTGGATTTTGTCAACAAGAGGTTTAGCAACCTGCTGCTTGTTATATTGAACCACTTCCCCTAGATCCTTGGCATATGCTTGGACGGTCAACTTGTCACCCGTGTCCTGAAACAGAGTATTGACTTCAACCGCACTTTCGCGAATGGCTACCGTGGAGCCCCAAAGCCAGGATTTGGGTACACTAATCTGCATGCGAAGGTTTTTCACAAGGGCAAGCACTTTCTCCCAAGCTCTATACTGGTCATCCGTATCCGAGGAAATCCACGTCCAATTGTCTGCAAAGCTATAAGGTTGGAGATGTGGGGTCCTGACGCTGTGAAAGAAGACAAAACTCACCGCCACCATCGCTAAAATGGAGAGAGAGTCTCCTTCAGGAAATCCGGTGGTTGACCCCAAGCGGTCACATTGCACCCCTTCATAGAGCAGTGATCTAGACAATCTCTGGAGATTGGTCATCCAGAAATGGATGATTCTATGTGGCAATCCCAGTCGTGCTAAAACATGAGCAAGTGGCTTTCTTGGTATCAAGTTAAATGCTTTGGTCAAGTCCATTGTGGAGCCAGTGATCGGCTGGTTGACACAAAGAGCTTGTTCAATGGTTGCTGATTGACATATGGATATGTCACGGACACTCCTTTTCGGTAATCCACCTGATACTTCAGCCGGGAAATAGGCTATCCACTTGTCAACTACTTGGTGAAAGATGACCTTGGAGATCAATCGATAAATGGTGGACAAGATGGTGATAGGTCTACCATGGTTCATGGACGTTGGCAAGTCCACCTTTGCAAGCAGGGTAGTCTTGGCACACATGAGATCAGGGTGCATTCCAACTGGCAAAATGGCAACACAAATGTCTCTCAAATGCTGCAGTGCTGCCTCGGGTAGCATTTTCAACTCGGAATTCCTCCATCCGTCTCTACCTGGAGATTTACCGTCTTTCAGGCCCTTGACAGCCTTTTTCCAGATCTCAATGCTCTCCATGTCAACATCCATCTGGATATGTGGAAAGTTGATGCAATCCAAATCAGACAAGAAGTCACTCCATGCATCATCTTCATGCTGTTCTTGGTCTGAGTCTCTATTCCACATTGGATTCCAGAATTGACAAAATGCACGGTTAATATCCTGAGGTGTTGTTGCTACATATGTCTGCACAAGTTCCCCCGTGGCCGGAAGTGCACTGGCACAATTAGTGACAGTGACACGGGACCCCTCAAGATTGCTGATTTGGCACTGAACCCCTCCAAACTGCGCAGGGTACCCAACTTTGAGGGGAAGTGGTTCCCTTGTAAGGAGGACAGCAGCACCTTTGGGTCTCCTAAGTAGTGAAGCTTGGCCTTTCTCAGTGACCGGGACTTCGCACAACGTGCTCGATTGTTTACCTTTGGCAATCTTGTAGGTCATTGACCCAAAACCTTCTTCCATGTCACATTGAAGTGCAAAACGAAAGGAAGCTTTATTACGTTGAGCTTCTTGCATGCACGTGGCATTTGCATCACACTCAGTGATCTGAGCAAAGGTGTGAAGTTCGTCACAAGATGGCAGTGAGGTCGGGACGACATGAATCTGCTCAAACCCCAGCAACCACCTAAACCAGGCCCTACCATAACCACGAGCTTTGAGAATGCACTGCCACTCTTTCTGCATTTGCCGACGACGAATGTCTAATTGCTCGGAGTCAAAGCGACTACTTGACATTTGCAGCGACTCATAGGCCTTCAGCAGACTTTTGAGTCGTCGAGTCTGCTTCACTTTCAGGTGGGACAACTTTGAAAAGGCCTCTATTGGTGGTTCATACAACTGGTATTTATCCTTGACAATTGGTTTGCCACTTGACATAACCTCTTGTTCACGGAATTGACATCGACCTTGCTGGTTGGCTTTCAAGGCACAGGGAGCCCCGGCAATGGGGTTAGCACGAAATTGCTTCTTGAGTGCACAATCCATGGCTCGCTCGCAATTGTGTGACCATGTTTGGAAAGCTTTGAGTCCATCATCGTCAGATTGAATACCATTCACAACATGCATGAAGTCACAAGCCTGTTTGCGATACGGCTCATCAATGTTTTCAGGGTCAATACCCAACACACTGACATCATCTGGCATGTACCACTTGACCAACTTGGGGAGTCTCAAGGGCATGTCAATGTCGACACACAATGGTGAATGGGCATCAAAGACATGACTGTTATCCACATGCATTCCTCTGATCAAAGCCGAAATGCGGGGATGGAAGATACATGTATCATTTCTTGTCGCTCCTTTACAAGTGGGTTCTAATGTCACTCCAAACGATTGACGACAAAAAGCAAAAGCCTCAACTGCACCTGTTGCCTTCATCTGCTGGAAAACTGGAAGGCCTGTGACATCCGTGTTGAAGTCTCCAGCTATGATGTATGGCATTTGAAGTGAGTTCACAATTTCAAAAGCTCCCGCCAGAAGTATGTCATTCTGATGTTTGACTTCAAGCGTACGATTGTCAGGCCAACCATAAATCGTGACAAGGGCGACTTCCCCAAATTCCAGTTGGAGGATTGCAACATTAATGCGGCAGGTATCCCACAATAACTTCCTGATAGGGTTACGGTAAGCACGGATGGGCAATCTGCTCAGGATCACGGTTCCAATGGCTTCCCCCCTATATGACACATGTGTAGTCAATGACGATTTCAGAGAGGGGACTTCCTTGCTCCAAAAAGCTTTGAACTTTTTCTTAGTATATTCCTTGTGTACTTTATTCTGTATTGCCATGGTGGCAGAAGTCTCACTGAGCATGTAGACATCACCACCCAATCCCAGGATTTGATCTGTTTTTGACGCGACAGCTGTTGGATTGCTGACGACTAGTCTCATCACCGGTCCAGGGTGCTGTGCTTCACCCACACGGCATGCATGCAAAAAATTGTAATCATGACCGGATGCAAACCACAGAAGGCACTGCACGAATGCTTTGCACACTACGGTTAACATGCACACGGCACAATATCTGTACTGGCAATTGGAAGGCATCTGCTGGCCTTCACCACTTCCACAAGAGACGGCTAGACATCTGGAGCAATGGAACCCTAGTCACAGGTTCTCATCTTCATCTTTTTCTCCGTTGTCTTTCTTTGCCTTCTTCTTTGGTGTAGTAGCTTTCTTCATCAAAGCCTTCAGTTCATCGAAGCTATCACTGAGTTGTCTGTCTTGGCGATGCATGGCAGATTGGAGACTCGCATCAAAAGATGCTGTGAGCGATTGTAATTGCTTGGACACGTCCTGTTGAAATGAAACCACCTTTCGATCCAGCTGCTTGTGGAACTCATGACCTTGCTGGACGTGCTGATCCATTGACTGCTGCATGGTATCAATGGACTTCTTCATCTGTTCAATCTGAGCATCCTGTTGCTTGAATCTCTCCTCTATCGGACCTTGGGTGACCCTCACTGCAGCTCCAGCTGCCACGCTTGGACTGGCACCTGCCTGGCGGTTGGTGGCCACCTGCATGGGGAGTCCTTTTTGAGCACGGTAGTTCATCCAGGGATCCTCCAGCAATTCATCTCCCTCGGCTACACTTTGCACAGGTTTGGGTTTCATGGAACCAACAATGACTGGTTTGGTTGGCTGATTTTCTTTGCCTTTGAAGAAGGTCAGGAGTAGCATGTCATCATTCCAAGCATACCACAACTCCTTTGGTTTGGTATGAAAGCCAACAAGCCACGCCTTGTGCCCAATCGGCTTGATGGGGCGTGCTTCCAAGTGCACCGATTGCAACCATTCTCGCACCGATTCTTGGCTGGCTCCTACTGGGGTAGGCTCCAATCTGGCAGTGTGAATGATCTGAATGTGCTTCGGTGGTGCAATTGAGGGTTTGAGTGATTTCCATGCCTCTTCATAGTTGCTGGCGGACACTCTAATTCCACGTGAGATTTTCCCGCCTTGCCTCTTGGAGATTCGAACCATTCCCAATGCACATGGAAGTGTAGACATCGTTACCTTCATCTGGACAAAACTTTGATCCATCCAGATCACCGCATAGTTGGTGTCGATTCCCCCATCTTCTTTCTTCACACTGAGGTAAACTCCACACTGCCCCGACTGCTTGAGAAGTGTGTCTTTTTGGGCCGAATCAATCCTGCAATGCATCTGAAGACTAGTGGCATTTTGAGGAGTGGTCTTGCCACTACTACCCCACCAGCTTCTTCCCCAGGGAGATCCAATCACATTGGGATTGGTGCCACCTGTCGCCAGCATGTCCAACATGGCTTTCACCGGCTGTTGGATCAATTTCTCCCAGATACCTTCATCAACTTCATCTTTGTACACCGTCATAGCACAAACATCAGTGGCCTGTACCTTGATGGATGCACCTTTAACAGAATGCATCTTGACTTCCTTGTCACCAAGGTTGTGGACACAAATGCTAAGGACTACGGGTTCACCTGCGCAGTCGAATGCTGGAATGCAATGCATGACACAACCCCTCTCCTTTGATTGGCAACATCCTCCAAGTACCAACAGTGCAAGCTCATCATGAGTGACCTTCGTAGGCTGCTCAAGCCAAGGTTGTGCATCACTGGGGTTACACAAAACCACTCCCGATGACCCGTGCTGAATCGTGGCCAACACAGCACAATCCGAATCGTCTTGGTTCAGGAAATGACCTGGTTTGAGCGTGTAGGCATCTGCATTGATTTCGAGGGTTTTCTTGACTTGGTTGGCACGTCGTTTCTGGTTTGACTGGTGTCTTTTGACGGATGCTTGGTTGAATGGTGGCAAGTCGATGGCTAAGGCTCCCGCAAGAGTTTCGATGGCACCCAGCTTGTCAGCCAAATCTGGCTTTCTCAAGATTGAGTTGAGGGTCGGCAAACCTCCGTTCTTGATAAGCTTTTCCACTACAGGGATGGTTGGTTTGATGTCGCAACCTGCATCCATGAAGACCCTCACCAGGTCATTCTTTGTCTTGACCAGCCCATCAATTTTCGGCTTCGGTGCCTTGTCAGCTGGTCCTCCTCCTCGGAGTTGGAGCACAAGGTGGATGTGCAAGTAGGGTTTGCCATGGTGGTTCTTCCGAGCATAGTCATGGAGGGTGAACTCATCCGAGAGTTGCTTTCCAGCAAATATCATGCGCATCCTAGTGGATTCGTTGACAAATGATGATGCAAGGAACCATGGGTTGTTGAACTCACCCATCTTCATGTTAGGTGGGAAGGCCGCATCCACCACCCACTTGTTCCAGAGCTTGACCTTGACTTGGATTCCACCCTGGCCTGGTTCCAAGGGTTCTGGCATCAGCAGGTATGTGATGGCAGTGACAATGAAACCTTTGACTGTCGACAGGTATCTCAAGGGTGCCCCCGGAATTGGCAACAAGACCATTTGAATCCTTGCATCGGGACGAAAATCCGGGATTCTCAGGACAAATTGCCATCCCATCTCATGCACAATTTGTTCAACACCAGTGGACTGAAAGGCCTCCATCACTTTCATTGTCTGTGCAATCGTGCCATGCATGGTCATCTGCACGTCTTCATCAATCAAAGTGAGGCCATATATGGTTTCATGACTCATGTGTCGGTCCTTTCCCGGCAGTGTCATCAACCTCTGCATGAACCTATCGACCGTCTGCTCAACAGTGTCAGCAACAGGTTGTCTTTCAGGTGACTCATGATACACTGGATTGGGAACAGTGTCAGGTTGGTCAGTCAGATCGATTGGTTGATCACGGACATCACGTTTAGCGGGCACCAGACGGACTTCCCTGGGGCCTCCTCCATGGAGTTGGAGTACAGTGTGAATTTTCATGTCATCACGATTGGTCGTTGAATCCACATAATCATTGATCTTCAGATCCGGATTCAAAAGCTTACCTTTACACAGCAAGCGAATGGCCTTGTGCTCCCCAAAGAAGAAGGATGCCTTCTCCCATGCTTTCGTGATGAAATTCAGTTCTGTGTTTTCATCGACCCAACCTTGCCACACCCAAGTATCAAAGAGCTTGATGGCAATCTTCCTAATGGCCGTTCCAAAGGCTCTCGCTCCATTGAGATGGTTGATGAAAAGAATTGTTTTCACTACTGACTCCAGGTGACTGGGTTGGAGGGCCAATTGCCCCGGTGCAGCTTGCAACTGGAGCATGACATGTGTTGGATTTGAGTCCAACGTGGTGCGAAGGCGAACCACAAACTCCCACCCCAATGCTTTCACGAATGCTCCAATACCTGACATCTCAAGGAAGGCTACAAACTCTCTTTCAACTTCCCTTGACATCATTGCAACAAAGATGCCATGACACGGATGAAATCGGAAATCCTCATCAGTACCAACAGTTGTCATCCCTGGTTCAGGAAGGAACAGAACCACATTTGGAAGTTCGAAGGTCACATTGCAAGGGTGTCCCAACATGTCACAGCACATTCCATCGTATGCTCTTCCAGTCAGGTCAGATTGCAGTAGCCTCTCAACATCAACAGGCTTCATGTGTGGGGTACGTTTGACCACAATGGCATGTGCAGGTACAAGCACCAGCACGAAAGGCCAATCACACATTCTCATGGAGTCTTCCCGAGGCATGAAGCAACTTGGCGATATTGCATGTAGCTTGAGTGAACATGGTGGCATCCTAAGCTCATCATTCAATGGCATTCGGAATTGTTTGGAATCACGAAACACCACTTCCAGCATAGGCGATGTGGCATTGCCTTGAATGGTCTGCAGCATCTCTTTGAGCAAAAGGCCTTCTTCAACTGAAATCACAATGATTTGCAGAGGTGACATGATTGACAGCTCATCAACAGTTCGGTAGACCTGGGTGGCCTCATTTGCAGCACGAAACTCTTCATCCGCGATGAACCAGTGGCCATCATGTTCTTTCAGGATGGAGATGTTGTCGGCATCGATCCTTTGTGACATGACATGCATGAACTCCTCTTGGATGGAGTCGGCATACCACAAAGGTCTAATGGCGGCTGTCATGTTCAAAATGGCGATCAAGGCATGTGCTGGTGCAATCGCATTTCCCAACATAGCTGTTGACACGTGTTCCTCTTCAGGAAGCCAGACCTTTGCAGGTGTTCCGAAAAGAATCACAAGTTCTGGAATCGAATGCTTCCTGACCTGGTTACCCAGTTGCAACAACGAGCTGTACAACCCTCCTCTCTTGAGAAGATGCTCACTGACTGCCATTGGCATACCATAACTGGTCAACACACATGCCGCCACATCATCCGGTTGCCTGAGCCTGTATCTCAAAACATCACGTTTGTTCTTCTTCACATGGCTTGACCCAACCGATCGGGGGAGGTTGGCAGGGTCCATGTACATTGCCAACTCATGGTCACTCAACCTTGCCTGCATTCTCCATTCTTCGTCCAACATCATGATGGCCTTGAAGGATTTCAAGGTTGGCTTGGAGATTTGGGGCCAAGCAACTGGACGCACTGTGGTGATTTCATCATCGAATGCATTGACTGCGACCATCAGCATTCGCTCCCTATGCTGGGGCACATGATCAGCTAAGTCGAGCACCGTTGACCACACTACCTTGAATTTGCACCATGTGACAGCAGCCTGGATGATGGGAAAATGGCGATGCGATTTCAAGGTCCCAACGTTTTCAAAGGTCCATGTTCTTGGACGCAACTTGCTGATGGTCAGCAGTGTACCGATCAACAGCCTGCCATCCTGCCTACCAAGACCTGGGCTTGTGTCAGTGGCCGACCACGGAGGGCAAGGGGCTGAGAAGGCCACTGCCTCTGTTGGTATCCTCGCTACCATGTTGATCCACCATGCATCTTCTACCGCAGTTTGATAGAGAACCTTAGGCATTTTGAGATTCTCCTCATGCGACTTGATCTCACTCCATCCTTGTTGCATGTCTACTGCTACCACATCCATTTCATGATTGCGTTGATATGTGGAACAGCAAATTGGATCCCTTTCCACCGCCCACATGCATGACATGGGTTTGGCTTCTTTGTTAAGTGCCTTCACTGCGTGACTCCAGCCTCCATAGCCTCCTGCAAAGATTTCACCAATGGAGATCTCTTCCAGTTCGCTTGTGCTAATGGTCTTCCTGAATCGAAAGATTGCTCCCTGCGCACCAGAGACATCAAGGACCGCACCTTGCTCAGCGACCCTGGCACCCAAGAGTACTACAGGTTCATCACCATTGTTCAACGCATCCCACTGTTGGGCTGACATAACCAGCTTCACCTTGTCCCGGCGATGGGACAACTCACACTTGCAGAGCAATGGCATACCCAAGAAATCCCTCGGTGTGTAGACACCCCCATCATCAATGATGGTGATATCCATCCAAACCTTCTGCTCACCAACCACGATTGTTTGGTCAAGATTCACCAGGTAAGACCCGATCATCCCACACTTGCATACACCAGGTTGGTACACGTGTTGTCGAAACATCTCACGGATTGCAACCACATCTTCATGTTTGAGGAGTTCCATGGCCCAATCGGCTCCCACCAGCCACGACCATTGACCGGGGGTTTGAGCCGACGTGGCTTGATAATAGTGGATAATGGGTAATCAAAAGATGGGTAATAGTTGATGATTGATTAGTCTTGGGTAATCAAAAGGTTGTAATGGTAACAAAAGATGGGTTGTAATGCTTGCAGATTGGTTAGCCATGGGTACTGATTGGTCTTGGGTAATCGAAAAGGTTCGCCATGTTGGTTCATAATGGTTGACAGTGGGTGGTTAATTATGGTTAAAAGGATCAGCTTTGGTCACCCTTAGAGCTGTGTCCAGGATAGCTCTGTTACCGGAGGGCTGAGCACCGCTGTGTTGCCTTGCTTCCACCAGGTTGGTACTGCCGTTCCCGCTGCTGTCTAGCCTCCGGTTTCATGGTGGGTGTCCGAATTACCGCTGAGAGAAAGCATTGCTTACCATCATGATCGATCATCATTGTCAACATGTGTGAACGGTTGTTGCCCTATAAAATTACTCTTAACCAATAATTGTAAACCACTGTTAGTCATTGTAAGCCATTATTAGCCAGTTATCAGCCACAGTCAACCGTCATGAACAACTATTAAACATTATAATCAACCATCATTGAGTTCAGTATAAAGAACTGTCATTATCACTCAAGCTTTATCGATCATTACAACATATTACAACTAACTGTACTTCGCAATTTGCATACTTAAAACTAAACTTACTTGGAAAAATCCGCAGTTTATGGCTTTAGATAAAGAGCTTCCAGCAAAGCTTTCCCCGGGGAGGTAGCTACTCATACGTGCCATCAATCACCGTTATTATCAACCGTTATTGTTATACTCAACCATCATTACATGTCAAGAACCAAGAAAGATCCATCATTATCATCAACCATTAACCATCATTCACCAGAATCAGCTATAACCAACCCTTAATCACTAGAATTTTCCACAATGAACCATCATCAACCGCAAAAATCATCTATGATCAACCATCATCAACCACTAGAATCAGCTACAATCAACCATCATGAACCATCAAAATCAGCATGAATCAGCTATAACCAAACATTTTCTATAGCCAACCAACCACCAACCAACCACCAACCAACCACCAAGCATCCACCGTTGACGCACCAACCACCGACTGCCCTGAGGACCGGCTGCTGCACCGGGGAGCGCTGGATGCAGCGCAGTGCCACCGCGCCTTCGCGCAGGACGTGGGGATGGGGAGCGGTCAAGCAACCAGCTGTTCAACTGGGGGGTAGTAGCAGGATGATATTCACAATGGGTCAAGCAGTTGACCATCCAACTCATGGTGGATAATAACCAACAGATTTACAGGGAAAACGAGCTGGTTAATGATAGGGGAACCAGGGGTACGGGGTGAACTGACCCACAGCCTAATGAGTTGAATAGGGTAAGTAGCAACTATCGGGTTGAATTATAACCCTGTTCCTATCAGGGTTATAGATTCCTATTGGATAACAGGGTAATGATTCAACTCTATAGTTCAATTAACAGGGTAATAAGGAAATGATAGTATGGTTGAAGCTTATTACTAGCTATAGTTGAACAGGGGATCATTTACAACTAGCTAGTGATAAGGTTCAACTAATCTTATGGCTAATAATAAACTGATGTTTACTAATTGTAAAGCAATGTGGCAATGTGGCTAATGTGTTCTTCAATAATTTTCAACTGATAATTGTAAAAAGAATAAGGGAAAATAACCAACTAGCTGTAGGTTGTCAATCTACCAAGTACTTGTAGTTGTATCTAGTTGTTTAGAATTGTTGGCATTTGTTTGTTTATTATCCCCTATGAACCTTTAGCCAGTGTCGATCAGCTGGTTCACTGCGGTCGTTAACGGTTGTCAATGGTTGCCAATGGTTGGTTAGAGAATTCTATATTATTGATTGCTGATGATGATCGACTGTTCACTGGTGATGCATCAGTGGTCTACCAATACGGGTTGAGGGTCGAAGATCAGATCCCCAACCAAGCACAGTGACAAGGGAAGCCACTGACATGACTATAACAAGCTACATCGGGCTACATTATAACTTGTGATATATGTATTCTTATGCTAGTGCATTATAGCCCATCGTGTCCTGTTGTTTGCTTTTTTGCTATCCATTCTGCGAATACATCTTCACATCCAGAGCTTTGAAGAGGTAATCCAAGATGGTGGCTGCGATCCGAAACGTGAGCTATAGCGAGCTACTTGGTGTTTCGGGATGTGAGATCGACAGGACAGCAAGCCTCCATATTTGGAGATAAACACATTAAGATTTCAGATTTTTACAGCAAACAGGGAGTGGTTTCATCCCACTTGCATGTGACTACCAATGTTTGTTTCTACATCATCCCGGTGGAGCTGACGCCACCGATATCAAACACCCTGGTTCAGTGCAATGGAAATCAATGGAAATCAACATACAACTAAACCCATCACCGTGAACCACCATGCACCTCTAGTTGGTGTTTTCAAACATTTTTCCCAGTCGATAGTGGTTTAATGAAAATGGTTATTTAGTGATGGTTAATAAGTGGTTTCATGATGATTAATCGGTGGTTTCACGGTGGTTAATAGGGGTTCGGGTTCAATGATGGTTTAATGGTGGGTAATGTTGATTTCTGATGATCGTATCTACCTGTTGGTTTCATGCCTATATTCATTACTTTAGGGGGACTTACACTAATCAGAGTCCAACATTCATCATCGCTAGTGGTAGTCCCCTATGACTTATGAAGCCCCCAGGAGTGATCCCTGGCTTCATGGTGGTTAATAGGTGTTCAATGATGGTTTAATGGTGGGCAATGAGTAATTCAACGACCAACACCAGACATCACTGCCTTCGCAGTTGGAAGTTCCCTTGTTGGTGAACCCCCCAACGACCATCCACTGCCAGGTGGTTTTGCGCCTCTTCCCCAATGGCGCTCCGGTGGCCACCCAGGGGGCCCTGTTGGATCGCATTTTCTCGGAGACTTGGAGGCGATGACTTCGCCGGTGAGTATGGTTAATGATGCTTGGTAGGGAATAATAGCCAACAGACTACTGGTTCGTGGGTTTTCAATGTCCATGATTTTCCTCAAAGTGCGGGAAGGTTGATAAACCCATATGTTGGGGATGGCTTGTAACTACCAACCAGTAATGTGTAAGGACCAGCCAAGGACTTACAAGAGAATGGTGATGGTTACATTTGTAATGGTATAATTTATCAGAATGGTTGACAGCCAGCCAATGGAGGCGTGGGAAGATTTTGCCAAGAGATCTCTTCCACAAACCATGTGAAGAGATGAATGCCAAGAGGCCTCCTTTAGAGAGTTTCTACAGGGATCTTGTGCGGAGACCGAAGTGTTCTTGCCAGGTGATATTCAACAGAGACCTTGCCCAGGTATGTACGTTGAGGTCTCCTACAATGATCTTGCCAAGAGATTTCGCTTATAGTTTTTGTACAGAGACTTTGTGCACAGATCTCTTACAGCCCCCTTGCTAAAAGGCCTTCTTCGACTCTCTACGGGGAACTTGTAAAAAAACATCCTACCTTGGTTTTGCCAAGAAACCTCCTGTAGCAACCCTTGCCGCACTGGAAAACAGAATTGTTTGCTTGCACACAGACCTGTTGCCCATGTACCCTTCACTGTTTTGAGGAATCTTGCAAACTGCACAAGGTTTGCGCGACCTCCAGAGGAGAGGCCTCGCACACGACTGTCCCAGTTTTTCAGCTACGCATTAAACTTGTTCGCTTGGGCGCACAAGGCTTTTAACATGATATCAACACATAAGTTGGGTGGTTCGGGGTTGGGTGGAGCCATGATGACATGCAGTTTGACCTTGGCCTCGCGTCGACACGTGGGCTGGGTGGGTGGGGTGGTGTGGGTGGGGCCATAATGGCGTTGGTTCCGGTTTGGACCTCACATGAACACATGGGCGAGGTGCGTGGGGCCAGTGTATCTTTCAATGTTGTTTGCCAAAAACTGCCTACGTGACAAGACGATGAAGAAAAGGGCCAACAACGATAAATAGAACAAGAAATGGCTTAAAAGAGGGGAGGATCCTCACCAATCGGGTTTAGGTGCAAAAAACAAAACTCAAAGCACAACGAAAAGGACGACAACACAAACAATTTGACGTTCTCAATTCAGGGTTCGAAACATGGTTTGTTCTTGAACCAACAATTGATGATCAAAACCCCCTGCAACCCAAGGAGAGCGATCAGGATCTGGATGGTTTGCTGCTGTTCCACGAATTCCAAGCCTTCGTGCTGCGTGGGCTCCAGCCTCTCTTCAGAGGACAGGTCGAGGACGATTTTTCCTTTGATTTGTGATGGCCAAAATTGAATATGTCAACATAACTCATCCATGAGGATGGTTTATCCCTTTCATGAGGATGAGGATGATTTAACTCATCCGTGAGGATGAGTTGTGGTTTTCAAAACATGAACACTGTTTTCGATAGTTCCATTCGATAATTGACCGCCATCAGTTGTCTAGACAAGGAACGAGCTCGAACCAACAGCAGTGTCAAGTGTTATGAAAGACCTTGTTTTGTGGTTCCCAAAATGCCGTAAATTATCCAACTAAGCGCGTATTTGGGGGATCGGGTGACGAGTGGAGGTAAACTATGCCAACAATTGGGAAGCGATTGACATGTTTCTGTCAACAGGGCAGCCCACGAATAGGTAATGTTCAGAAATTGCGGTGTCCCCAATCACCATCCAAAATTGTTTCGCTGAAACATGCTTAATCCAGTGGTTTCGGGTTGCCCCATTTCTGGATCGTTTTTATTCTAAATCCATCAGCAGCTTCGACGTTGTTGCTTGTCAGATCAGAATTCTCATGGGAATTGTGTCTTTCCCGAAAATAAGCTGTGAAATTGAACACCATTCAGCTTGAATACCCATCAGATTGTTTCCAATCAAATTACCTGATGGTTCCTATGGGATCTACCAGCTCTCTTGCAGGCCATGCGAAGCAAAGTGCCTCGTTGCAAGCAGCGTTACCCCTGGACGCTTGGTTGCACTCTGCCCTGGGCAACTTGGAGATTGACAATGCAAACTTCACGAGGAGACGAGATCGGTGAGACCCATAGTGATAGCCTTAAGACAGGTGGCTGTGGGTCAATATTGACCAACCAATAATCGGGGATGATAACAAACAATAATAGGGAAAACAACGGTTAATGATATTGATACGTACAGGAAGCAGGGGTACAGGGTTTTGACCCACAGCCAGGTAGCAAGTTTTGATACTTAATGGGTATGAGTATTCACATGTATTAACCATCAATCATGAAGGATCTTTTCCCAACAATATAGTAGTTAACTGGCTGGTGGTTGGATTGGCATTTTGTATTTACCCACATATTTTTGCAAGTGACGGGTTGGTTGACAAGTAAATTGTTCATAGGGGTTTTGCCCACCAATCGGTAATTGCCGCAAACCCTTCAGCACAAAGGCTTTGTTCGGACTCATGGTTTGAACCAGGAGCATTTCGGAATTACATCAGGTATTAGAGCCGCCCATCATGACCCAGTTGTTCATGGGCTGGGTGCCACCAAACCATTCCAGAATTCCGAATGTGAACCAGTATTACAGGAGATCAACCAGGAACCAACCCATCTATCTAACAAGTGAAACCAACAAGTGATTGACTTAATATGTCCTTTACCAATTGATTGAGATCAAAATGGACTACAAATCAATACAAATCACATCAATTTGCCAATTTCTGGGTTCACTGACCAAAGGTCCTGACCGTTGATCTCTTTGGGTCCACACGACTCTCGGTTCAGGCCTTGGACTTGCGCGCCAAGACCTTACAGTCGCATTTGACCTCTGCCCAGGCGAAGCGGCGTTTGGGTGAAGGACGGTGGTAGTAGGGGTCCTTATTGGAAAGCTGGTCGGTGGTTTTAAACATTTTTCATAGGTGGGTTGACTAATGGTTAACCTGTCATTAATGATTAATTGATTATAAACAAATGGTTGGTTGACAAGCATATTTTTCATAGGGCTTGAAACCACCAACCAGAAACGGTAACAGCAGGAGTATCGCGGTGGCATCGATATTCTAGCTGTAGTCGTTGCAGTCGCAGCAGGCATAGCAAGTAGCTATAGGAGCAGGAGTAGTGAATCCCCAATGCTGACAACTCTTGAGGGATTCTGGTCATTTTTTCTGCCCCGGCAGAATAGCGCCTATTGAACATGCTATCAGTGGTCATTCTTTGAAAGCTGGAATGGCAATGTGCGTGGGGCGCATTCTCCTCCAAAAACCACGGAGATTCTCCCGCCCAAACAAAGTGCATGTTCAAGAGCACGAAACAGCCCAGAAGAGAGGGTGGCCACGTTTTTCACGACACTCGCCCTGGTGAAAGAAGACGCGGCTCCCTTGCTGCTTCACAACTGTGGTTTCAACTGACCATGAGTTGTTCAATCCATCTATGACTCGGCCCTGACGCGCACCTTGTGGAATAGCTACCATTATGCACTGGGTGCAGGGCGGGCAGAGCCAGGAGACTTGGGCACGGTGAAGGGACGTCACGCGGCCGCCTTTTTGCTGAATGTGTTTGTGGGCCCATTCGGCAACCACATAGCAGCAGCAAAGACTTGCAGCCACAGATTGCCTGAAGGTTGTTGGGGTCATGCTCAATGTGTCACAAGATTTTACTGGCAAACGTGGCATGTTATGGAACAACACGCGCCTTTGATCCTTGCAGAACAAGTTCCGGCATTTCGTGGAGCGTTTTGCATCCTTCAAGCTTTCCATTACCAAGCTAGCGAGTCAGGGAAGCGTGGTTGGTTCCCCAAAACCAATTTGGCATTGGCGTTTAGCCCACATCATCCCAGAGCACTGCGCAAGGTGCTCCAGATCAAAGGGTGGTGTTTGCAACAACCAGAGTGTTTCAACCACACACCAAATCATTACAAAAGAATTGCAAGTCTGATAGGAATCCAGAGGGCTGGATTACCAGCCACAGACATCCTTGTTTGGAGCTGTGCACATATTGAGAAATCACAGGAGCACTTTCAGAGTTTGCTGCGGTTTTTATTGCTCTTGTTGTTTGTGGAGGCGCTTTTGTATATATCGCATTTGCATGCATTTGCATAGACATTAATAATTGATCATACGTGCCGCAGTTGTTTACATGCGTTGTTGCTGGACAGACGGGCATGAACAACAGACTTGGTTGCTTCTAAAAGGTGTCGCCGCTTTGTTCAAAAGTGGTTTGTCCTTGCCTTGATGACTGGATCACAGCATCGTTTGCGCAACTGGCGATCCTCAGGGGTTGAGTACCGATAATCGGCAAAAATCCCCACTAGTATGATGAAGATGAAGCCATGACGAGTGGACATATCCAGTCTAGTTGCCAGTTTTTTAACATTCTATATGTTCTCCAGTATTTGGAATATTTTGGAATCATTGGTTGGTTGTTTCAAACATGTTTTATTTTTACTAGTAATTATTAACAACTGGTTGGTTGACAATAAGTTTTACATGGATTGAAACCGCCAAGCAGTATCCAACGATGATTGCCCTTCGTTCATGGTGTCCAGGCGCCGCCGCAGCAACAGCCAGCGTCGCAACCTGCTGCGGCATTTGCACCAGCAGCGAAACTCTCCGGGCTGAAGGACCTAGGGGTGAAACGGGCAGGTTCCGATGTTGAGAGGGCTACAAGCAACAAATCAAATGGGTGAAATGTTTGTATGGACTGATATCTACTTGTTGGTTTCTTGTTTTGGTGTAATTGGTTAGATTCATCTATGGTTGGAACCGCAAAGCCTCAAAATGGCACAAGGGGTCTTCTTTGGTGGTGATTCTCAGTAGGTCGTATCGTGTCGCATCCCCTAAGTGTAGCAGGGTATGGCACAGTAGGATCACCTCAGATGGCACAGCAGGTAGTTGAAAAGGTGATGATTCTCCTGGGAAAGTTAAGATGATGAGAAGGTCATGTCGCCCTACCAATGAAAGTCAGTAACTGGGTCCTTGGTGCTTACATCTAAACTTCTGATCACAGAGCCGTTGGTTGGTTGAAGCGTCAACCATTGGTTGCTACAGTGAATAGCTATAGTTTTCTCATTTCTCAAAATTAGGGACTCCAAAACTGTAAATAATTAATAAAGGATGATTGAGGGGGTTCCCCTATTTTGAGATTGTTGCATTTCGTCGTTTGGGCATTTCTCAAAATAGGGGTACACCAAATCATCCAATATTAACCATGTATAGTAAACCAACCATTTTTGGGGGTCCCCTATTCTGAGAAACCCCCATATTCTTCCAACAGCGATAATTGAAGTTACCCAGCATGAATTCGACAACCATCCACAGATTATTGCCCTGGCAGCCTCGCAAATGATTCACCGCCCACCTGGTGCACACGACAACCTCAGTGGTGAACATTGCCCCTTGGTGGATGGTCCCCCAAGCAATGATGAACAGTGGTTGCTAATGGTCAAAATGGCCAAATTGAATCATGTTAGCAGCCATTATGAACCATTTGCCATGCTTGGCAATGCTTGGTTCGCATTTTACTTAGCAAGCCTTGTATGTCGAGTATCTGGTTGGTGGTTTCATTCACATTTTTGATTTTCCCAAACGTAATTATTAGCAATTGGTTGGTTGACTCATATTTTTCAGAGGGGTGGTTCAACCACCAACCAGGGATTAGTTCGAAACCCTTGAATTGCTACACGCCATTCTGATTGCTAGTGGTGCTCCTTGTGACTGGATGCTTCAACCCAACCAGCCGGGACATGTCGCTTCAACCACGGGTGGTACTGGCAGGACCTGGGCGGTGCATCCTCCAAAGTCATGGCCTTCGCCAGTGCGACAACGGCGTCCCGCGAACTGGCGCAGATGCTGCAGGCGTGGCGCAACACGTCGAACATGGTGGAGCTGTCAAGCTGTAGAGCTGCCGGTGAGATCATAAATATGGTGGTTTCACAGCATGGGGTAAGCAATTAGCTACCATTATTGGGTAATATCATATCCACCAGTTTGTGGTAATTTTATACTAATGGTTTATCTAATTAGTGAGTCAATCCAAATCATCCAATTATATGAATCATTCTTAGTATATAGTAAACCAAGCATTTTTGGGGTCCCCTATGCCTTGAGAAACTACCAGATCACCCATCCATCACTTTGAGTGGTGTTGACCCATACCCAAGGTGAAATATTCGGAGATGATGTGGACACATTGACGACACAAATGGTAAATATTGTTGCAATATGTTGCCATGAGCCCACCAAAGAAGTTGGGAAAACCTAAATGAATGGGTCTGGTTGTAAGATCTCGGTCCTCACGCTCCAAGTTCTTGGGTCATGGGACGTAGATGGACGTAGGAATATCGTGGAATGCAATGAATCGGCATCAAGCATGAAGTTCCCGTGGAGCAACCGAGCATGAGTATCATGGATCAGGATTGGTACTATGGATTAAAGTAACAACCAGTGCGGTTCACATCAACTCGGGCGGAACGTTTTGATCATCACTAAGTTGCTTGAAAGCGGGAACGTGGGATTATGTGACGGTTTGGCTTTGAATAAAGTCTTTCCAGAGCCGGACATGTCCAGTAAACCAGTAACATCCATCGACCATCACTATTACTACGATTATATAACCAGTAGTTAGTTTAAGTCAGTTGATATAGCTATGAAATCATTCTTACTTGCTAAACCATTAACATCCATCGACCATTGCTCAGCATAGCCTACCCCGTCATCCCTTGGTGCTGACCATCCTTGGTGCCAGGACTACGAGATTCCTGAGGTCACTGTCACTGGGCGCAAGCGCATCAGTGGTGATGGTCCTGGTTGGTGGGTTGTTTTTTGGATGTTTTTTAATGGTGACGAAATCGTTGATGATAGGATTGTTATGGTTTGTGGTGACTAAATCGTTGATGATAGGGTTTGTTTATAGTTGGATAGTTGGAAATGGTTGATGATAGTTTTTTTTTCGTAGTTGGATAGTTGGAAATGGTTGATGATAGGGTTTTTTTTATAGTTGGATAGCTGGAAATGGTTGATGAAAGGGATTGTTTATGGTTGATAATGGTTAATGATTGTTGCTAAGGGGATGATAATTGGCATGGGGTGATAATAAGGGATAATAACCAGTTGGTCATGGTTTATAATAGGAGATGATAAGCAGCTGTTAGCGTTATGACTTGTGAAACTTGTGAATGGCAATGGTCAAGTATGCAGTAGTGAATGGTGGTGAATGGGTGATTAATTGATGGTGGTTACTGGTGAAGTGTGACTTTTGTAACTTGTTAATTCTGGTTGCGTGAAGAAATTAAGTGCAAGTGTGGGGGTTCACTTCACCATCAGCGACGTGGTTATCGGAGTGTTGACTGGACAACTCCATATTTCTATGAATTGATGGATTGAGGATGATTGAGGTGCAGATACTACTTGGCTTCCGGGCAAGATCATATCCGATCATGTTTGCTGGATATCAACAAGCAATTTGGTCACTATTCCCAGAACTGTCGGTGACTCTCCCTTTTATGAGGCATGGGAGAACAACGACCAGAGTTGAATCATGTAGTCAGATAATTTGTTGATGGTTTCAAGTTTTAAGATGTGATTGCGGATCTTCGATGATTCACGAAATGAGGTGCAAGTGACACATAGTTTCGGGATGTGGATAAACCAGCAACCGTTGATAATTGTTGCTTGCTGTTGGCACTTATTGGCATCGACCATCATCAACAGGTATGCAACCAACACCGTCAACCATCATCAACTACCATCAACCATCATCAACCATCATCAACCATGGGGCGACCCAGGCCTGCCCCAACACCAAGATGTTGTGGGACCATCATTGACCCAACCAGCCATCACCTGGAGGCCACCGGCCTTGCGCCGAGGAAAACTTGGGCAGCGGGGCCTTTGGCACGGTGCTGAAGGTGAAACATCATGGTGCCCTGAGCCCCGGGAGTTAGGGGTCGTGTGGATGGAACGCAGGGGAGTTACGGGGGACTTGGATGATAATCCCACTTAGTAACCTTAGTAACTGGTTAGTGATCATCCCATTTAAGCAGTTGTGGTTGCGTTGTTACGGTTTCGTGGGATGATCATGGATGATCATGCAGGTACTGGAGCTATAAAACAAATGCTGTACCGCAAGAACTGGTGGGCCCCAAATCCTTGCTAAACAGAGTTAGTCTTGAAATGGTGGGGAGGGTACGATTATTGTGGATGGTGATCTTCTTGATACCGGGACACTTGCAGGCCCTCCTGATACTGTAGGAGCCAGAAGTGCGGTTTCCCATTGGCCAGCTCTTGGTTCCAAGGAAGAAGCTTCATTCTCGAGATATGGGGGTTTCTCAAAATAGGGAATCCCAAAAATGGTTGGTTCGCTTTTGTTAACCACTAATGGATAATTTATGGGGGTACCTCTATTTTGAGAAACACCCATATTCATGAGTGGAACTCCCAACATCTTTCAACCATCATCAAGTCATTTTCGTTGCTCCTAGCAGGTCTCAGCAATCGACGGCTTGCGTTGTTCCTGGTGTCAGACTCTATATGGTTTGCCCTGGGTGTTCTGAGGGATTCCCGAAAACGATTTTGGTAGCAGCCACAGGCCTTAGGGCTGAAGCTTTTAGTGTGAAATGACATTAGATAAGCAGTTAGATGTGTATACTCATTGCAATTCACAGTCTTTTTGAAGTATGCCCCACTAATGGTGATAATGATTCGAAGCACAACAAAGCCAGTTATTCAGACACTTGTAAAAACCTTGGAAGAAACTGTCCATCTCGGTGAAAAGTGCTCCTTTGTTAGGTTCATTCAACCAGTGATTGAACACAACCCCCAAGTTCATATCCGAATATTTAACAAATTCCTGCAAAGGCTTATGATTCTCAAACCACTCGCAGTTTTTCATATGAAGCTTGCATGTTTGTAAGAAAAATTTGTTGAAATCATCCCTTCCAAACGTATCCAAAGGTGCTGAAATGGTGTGCTGTGACCACCTGGTTACCTACTGCACAGTGCTATGCATGCGCAACGGCACGTCACCGAGGGACTGGTGAGATGAGAGCCTGCAAAGCAGTTCGTTTGGACCAGGGCTCCGATCAACTCAAGGACGGACATAGCCACAGTGGGTGGCACTGAACCTGGAGCATCAAAATGCGGAGAGATGTCTCTACAAATGGTGGTTTCTCAAAATGGGGGGTAGCCAAACAATGGTTGGTTTATCAAAAATAAATGATTCTTATATATTATTATGGGATGATGACTGGGGGTACACGTATGACTTGAGAAACCACCAAACGGGTGCTCCCAAAGTCCACAAGTCTAAGGGACAATTGGCTTGCAACTTTTGAATTTTCCACCATTCGTTTTGAGAAAACATTGGTTTCGCAAAGAGAGCGATTGGTTTGGGGGTAATTAAAATGTACCAAGGCAATCCTGAGCTTCGGATCTTGGGCCAGCAGATTTGCTGAAGCAATCAAGGGTACTGACTGGTGAGGCATGACCCGACTGGAAATGGGTATGTCCATCACACATTTGCCACACCTAAGTCAACATTATTGAACATCCACAAAATGACCGTTATGACAAGGGCAGCAATCATTTGGAGGTGCTCCCATCATTGGATCCATGTCTCCTGTAAGTCTGTGACACACCATCAGCCGGTGAATTCTGAGGACCCCACCAACTCTATTTGTTGTTTGTCGCTCACCCATTGGAGGAATTTGCTTTTGTACCAGCTTGAGCGTCCGCTAAGCATCAACCCATCAGAATCAACCAATGTTGATCAGCCTATGAACGAGCTGAGTAAGGAAAAACATCTAACCAATCAAGAGTTTGTTAGCAAGCAGTATTGGTACTGACACTCAATGATTGTTCCCGGTGTCCCGAGCACCGAAACAGTCGGGATAGCATGCACCCTAGCTGCAACGGCTGCCAAGCATGACTGGTGGTTAGGTCGTTTCAGAGCCGGGAAATGGTGCAGGGCATAGCGAAAACATGAAATCCGATGCAATCTTTGTGGTCCCTTTGGTACGTCACTGTCGAAGCTGTTTGCGAAAGATGTGGGTGTTTCTCAAAACAGGGATCCCCCCAGTCATCATCCTTTATTGAACATTTATATTGATAAACCATGATAAACCAACCATATTTGGGGTTCCCTATTTTTTAGAAACAGCCATATGGCTGTGGATCAAAACCCTGTGATTTTAGGCACCCTTGGTATAACCATTGTTTTCCTTATTATTGATGGTGCCTAAGGCATTGGGTTATTGACATATTGACATTAAAACCAAGTTAACAATATTGGGTTTTAAAAACCTTGTCCCCCTTAGAATTGATGGTTACTATTGACCCACAACCATATCCTGACGTTTCTCACGTGTTTGCTTGGCATTTTGGCTACGGCTCTCCCCCAGGAGCTGGTGGAATTGGAGGTGCCATGGCCGGCAAAGCAGATGCACGGCGTCGGGTGTTTTGGATGTGCATCCAATTCGAAGCATGGGTTGGGGGTCGTACCAAGAAGACTGGTCATGACATATGGATTTATATGATGATATGATAGGATTGGACGTAACATTCTTTATAAATTGTTGTGACATTGTACAAATCTATCTATCCATGGGTAGCATGTACTCAACAAATATTCGAAAGTATTATTGTTGTAGCTTGACGGCTATACCGCCACTTTTGAGTACAAAAGTTCCCCGGAGATGATGTTGGCTACTGCGGCATTCAATGTGGTTTCTTGGATGACTCGTTCTGCCTCGACATCGGAAGGGCAAGTACAACGGGATACAACGGGATAAGCCTGAAAATCAACTGCTACCCAACGAACCTCAACCAACCAATCAACCAACCAATACCAACCAACCTCAACCAACCTCACCCAACCAACCTCAACCACCCAACCTGAAGCACCCTCAACCAACCTCAACCGACCTCATCCAACCTGAAGCAAGCTAAAGCAACCTGAACCACACGATGGTTCCCATGTTTTCCCAGGTGACGATGCTGAAGAGCTTGGACCACGTGAACCTGCTGCGGCTTCACGAAGCCTTCCGGGACGGCCAGCGTGCCTCGGAGTTCCGCCCGATCGGAAGTTTGTGGGGAGCGTTGGTGGAGATGATATGGGGGGGTTGATAAGCTAGCTGGTGATTCTAAGGGAGCTAAGGAGCCAGGGGTATCCCTAAATCCCTTTAAAGGGGGAGCTAAAGAGCTACAGGGAGTGGTGAAACCAGATGGTAGTAAGGCTAAGAAGTAACCATTGGTAATAACCACTGGTAATAATCACTGGTAATAGCGGATAATAACTCACCATGGATAATAAACATTGGTAATAACCATTGATAAGGGATGAGAACCATTTCTTATAAGGGATATACCAACCATACGGTGTTTTTGATGAGGGATAATAAGTAACCATTGATCATAACCATGGGTAATAACCATGGATAATAACCATTGATAAGGGATAATAAGTAACCATTGATAACAACTATTGATAAGGGATCTAACAAACTCCATATATCCTCCCCTTATGGTGTTTTATGGATTTACCAAGCACATGAGGGTTTCTGAAAACATAAGGGATAATAACCATTGATCATAACCATTGGTAATAACCATTGATAAGGGATGATGACCATTGATGAGGGACAATAACCATTTCTTATAAGGGATATACCAACCATATGTCTTTTGTAAATAGGGATTTTCTAAGTTCTTTAAATTTAAAACCATTGATCATGGGCAATAAAACGAGGAAACCAACCATATGGTGGTTTCTTGTAAGGTTTTGTAGGGGAGAATGAAAAATGATCATATAATCTGATTTCCTGTGGTGGCTCATGGCTGGTGAATCTGATCCAACAACGTTTAGGCTGCAGCCAGCAACGCCGCAACGCCTGGACGCCACAGGCTGCGTTTATCTCATCACCGAGCTGTGTGCTGGTGGTTCGCTGGCTGAACGCCTGGAAGGTCAGAGGAGGAGACCAGCAAGGGGATGGGCGGGTTGGTAGTTTCTTACATGTTGATTTTCTCTAGTAGTTGGTGATGGTTGGTGCGTTTAATCAATTTTTTTGTCCCTATTACCAATGGTTGGTTGACTACTGGTTGGTGATTTGACTCACTTGTTTATTTTTCCATAGTAGTTATAAGCAAATGGTTGGTTGACTGATGTTTTTCATAGGGGTGGTTCAACCACCAAGCAGTTGGGGATTGGCCGTGGAATGAATGGTTACGCTCTGGGAAACTATCCTGGAAGCTAAAGCTATGATCATTCTTATAGGTAAACCAACTATAAATGGTGGATTTCCAACTTCCACAACGGTTACTCCTCATGGTTACTTGACCAACCAAGTTTATGAGGGCAATAACCAACAATTTCATAGGGAAACAATGGTTAATGATAGGGGACCCAGGGATACCAACCATATGGAGGTTTCTTAAAATGGGAAACCACCAAAATGGATGGTTGATTGGTATACATTATTAGTATGGGATGATTTGGGGTACCCCTATTTTGAGAAACCACCATATGGCTACTCCTCATGGTTACTTATATTACTTGCAATGGTTCCTATTTTGGGGTCCCCTATTGTGAGAAAGAATTTTTACATAACCAGGGATAGTGGTTTCTGCCCTGGTTTCTCAGAATAGGGGACCCCAAACAATGGATGTTTTATTGCTGTACAGGGTCAATCAAGGATGATAACAGGGGGGTACCCCTATTTTAAAAAAATCCCATATATGGTTACTCAGAATGGTTCCTTATGATGGTGACTTGTGATGGTTGGGAATGATGGGTGGGAATGATGGGCGGGCATAATAAAATGGTTAGGAATGATGGGCAGGAATAATGGCTTGGAATAATGGCTAGTGAGCAAGAGATAGATATCATTGATTATAAGTTTTGGTTAGCCATACTGGTTCAGAGCTTAAACTGTTGCAATGAAAATGAACAACAACTGTTGAGCATATGGCAATGCATTTTTTGACGCTGGTTGATTGATTCGTTATTGCCAAATCCTACTGGGTCAAATCAAGTTCAGAGCTTGGCCACACAGGTTTTTCAAGTTGTGTCAGTGAGAAATAAATGGCTATGGGTCAATATTAGCCAACCAATAACAGCTGGTTTAGCTGTTTAATAATAGGGGATGATAACTAACAATTATAGGGAATTCTTACCAACTATATATGGCTATGGGTCAATATTAGCCAACCAATAATGGGGGATACTAGCCACCAAAACTAAAGGGAAAACGAAGGTGAATGATGGGGAACCAGGGGTACAGGGTTAGCATTGGTCATGTAACAAGGTTAACACTATTGAGGGGTTTCCCTTGGCTACTTGAGCCACTCTCGACATGACAGTTCTTACTGAACCCACAGTGCGGAACAGTCATATCTCACATGAAAGCACTCATGGAATTCAGAAAATGGGGTATCGATCAAGGTGGAAGACTGCACTCTTTGGTCTTGGTCACCCGACAAATATTTGCCAGTTGGTCTTTAATCATTGAGCATGATCAATCACTACTTGCCCTCATTAATCCTCAAGATCATGGTTGATTAGCCATAGTCATGCTTAACCATGTCTACTGACCACGAGATACACTGCTTGATGATGGTGAATTGTTACGATCATGATGAAAGCTTCACCAGAACCATTTTGTTGTTGTTATCTGTTGAGTCAACTGTGGTGTTCCATTAACAATTCTACTCAATGAACATTAATCAGCTCCATTAACAATTCCATCAATGATGGTCTGTCTGAATTCCCAACACTCCCCAACATGTCATAACCATCATTGATAACACTTGGTGAACTCAAGCATGTCATGTGGTCGCTAACCAAAAACGGAAACGGTCACATGTCATAAGCGTCCATCGCTCCCCAGCTCCATTGGGTGGTTTCCCAAAATAGGGGTACCTTTACTGACCATTTACAATAATAAAACAACCAGTTTTGGGGTTCCCTATTTTGAGAAACCACTATCCCTGGTTGTTTTATTATTGGAACCATACTGGGGGTATTGGGAACCCCCCAAAACTGGTTGTTCAATAATAAAAACCACCAATGAAGCATTGTTCACTATCATTGCTGCCTGGTGTCCACGTGTCCACGTGTCCGCACGTCAGGACTCGGCAGTTGATGCTGGAAGGCCAAAGCGCCGCCTACGCTGAGCAGATCCTCAGTGCCGCCAGCTACTGCCACCAACGAGGCGCCCCAACGGGCACTCCCACGTGGTGCGGGCTCGACCTAGCCAGTGCCTGGGGAGGTATCATCCAGCTTATGAACCATTTATAGTAATGAAACCATGGATTTTTGGGAAGATTTCTACCATTTATAGTAATAAAACTAGGGATTTTTGGGAGATTTTGACCATTTGTAGTAATAAAACCGTGGATTTTTTCGGATTTTGAGAAGCACCCACTTGGATCATTGAACACCAGTGGCTCATGGGGTGCCAACCTTATGAATCGACCAGTGGGCGGTTTCCTTTGGTCACAAGGGATCTGAGAACCTGCTGGCTGTGAGGATACCAACCATCGATCATCAACCTCCATGAACCACTTACCATCGTTGATCATATCAAACCGCCTGTATTGACTATGTTGAACCACAGAACTGGTGTTTGATCACAATACTGCTTTGTAAAGCCAGACTCTAAGCGGTTTGTCGACGCAACAAAAATAAAACATATTCATGATATTTCTGTCATGATAGCATGGTGTTTGTGATTTGTTTTGCGAAGCGTTCACTGATTTGTATACACATATTCATCATTATATATTTATATTCAACAAAAGAACTTGTTTTGTATCATCTCCTAATATATGTGTTTGTTTTTCAAATGTATATAAATAACATCATAAGACACATGCCTATCCAACAAAAGCCCACAGCTGGGGTGAGTTTTAAGGCCCTTGGCCAGGCGTGTTGCATCGCGACTTGAAACCTGAGAACGTGCTGTTCTTGACACCTGCGGATGATTCCTCACTGAAGGTCATTGACTTCGGTTTGCCCTTTGGAGCAGCGGCCGGGGCGGCCATTTTTTTGCATGGCAGTGGTTGGTGGTTGTGACCAGGGTTGATTTTAGTAGGTGACTGTAGTGAGTGATTGTAGTGGTTATATAATTGTAGTAGGTGATTTATTGTGGTTAAAGTAACTCTTAGTGACCAAACCACTGTTTAGTTGTAGCAGGTGATTTATCGTGGTTAAATTAAAGTATTGGATTTAGAGCTGATAGCAGTTGCAAGCCAAGGATAAAGTTGCTCTTGCCCAACCTCAACACAGTGAGGAACCTAGCTCCCTAATTAATAGCAGGAGCCCTTGTAATGTCTAGGCTGTTTCACCATCCTACAAGGTGGGCCCCCTTAGTTAGCTAAGTTGGCTTATAGCTAGGGTAGCTACCAGTGATGGAAGATATAACTATAGTTAAATGGCTTATTAATCAACTTATAACCAGGGGGGCCCACCTTGTACACGTCTCATGTATAGCTAGCGGGGTATTCCCAAAGCGGTTGTCATACTCCCAGCTGCTTACTTTTGACTGCAGGGATACTTCTTGTTGCCACTGGCCTGCATAGTGGTTGGTGGTTATAACATGGTTGAGTATTGTGATAGTGGTTGACTATAGTGGGAGATCATAGCTGTTAATTAGTGAATTATGGATATAGATACCACTAGTAATTAAGGATTATCCATTAGTGGTTAGTCAAATTATAACGAATAACTAGATATTGTCCGTAGTGGTTGCTTCATAGTCTAGTGGTTCATTCAAGCCAAGGATTCAGTTGACCTGACCTCTCTGCGTTATCAGCAACTGAGAGGATTCTAGCCAGCATTCAGCTTGCTGGATACTGAATCAGTAGGAACCCTTTCTGAATACAAATGAAATCAGTATCATGAGTACAACCAGACATGAAACGAGCCAGGGATTGCTGGAATGCTTGACCCTTTTTCTCGTGGGGTCAGCACTTAGAAGTAGGCAGAATCAGGATGCAAAGACTTGACCTGGTTGATGGTTTTAACATTTGTTGTTTTCCCTAATGATTGTTAACAAATAATTGGTTGACTGATATTCTTCATAGGGGTGGTTCAACCACCAACCAGTGACTCAATGAGACCAAAAACTAATTCCTGACCATGTCTTTGAGACTAAATTCGCTGATCATGCAGGAGTTCGATCAGCACATCGGATGTGTCACCAACGAGTTGAAAACCAGCGTGGGCGATAGCCAACCAAAATAATTCCTTGGTGATCCCCACCATGACATCTCAGTTGTGCCTAGTTTCAAGGACTATAAGCTGACATTTTTTCTGGAATTCTATTTGACACATATTCTGACATTCTTTTTGGAATTCTATTTGGCATGTATTCTGGCCACAGGTTCTTATTCTGACATCGTGTTCGGTTGGGGTGCCCACAGAAACCTAGAGCTCCGAAGTGCGGGCGACCTCGAGTCCGGATTCGCTTCCAGCAGCTGGAGTGACCGATTACCATGCAAAAGTGGCTCGTAGCAGTTACATTCCCATATGGTAGTTTCTCAAAATAGGGGACCCCAGGAAATGGTTGGCTTATCAATATAAATGACTAGCAATGGATGATTTAGGGGTACCCCTATTTTGAAAAACACCCATATAACTTGTATGAACCCTCAAGCAACGTGATTGGGAATAAATCATGTCATAAACAAACCACTTGTGGATACATTTACACCAATATCCTACCAAGTTGTAATAAACTTAAATCCTAGGAGCATCTCATGCAACCTGGAACACTCTGTAGGATCTAATGCCCTGGAGTCCAATGACAGTGGATGTCCTGCGCCGGAAATCGGTTGGCTCACGCCCCCCAAAGTCTATTGGGGTTCCACCATGGATGTGGATGTACAACAGAGCAGAGGGGGAGAGGGTTGGAATCTAGCTCAGGTATGTAGGAACATGATCAACCTCGCTAACTACATTTTCATCGCTATCATCAACATGAATCGGAACACAAATTCGCGGATCAGTATGGTCAGCAACACGCATCCAGCCATTGATTTTTGCAACTCCTCATCTAAGCCATAGAGAAGCTTTGCTGGATGGATTGCCATTTGCCCTCTATTAAGAATTATTAGCCACGATTGACCAGTATTAAGAACTCTTTGCCGTTAAAACCGACTATTAAACAGTATTACCCATTCTTGGCCATCATTACTACTAAGCAAGGACATTGTGGTGCTGAGTTTTGACATTCAGCTGCATATCGATAGCACAGACCTAAGTGGCTTGGCCTGCCCATGTGGAAGATTGCCAATGCCTGAATGAATGTAACTAAAGCACCTTGCTACCAGTGTGGACAATCAACAAGGCTATGGTTCCACACTCGCTTCCATGGCAAGAAGTGAACTGGGCCATCAATCAGCCAACCATCAATATGGGGCTGGGAATCAAATTTTCTAGATAGCATACTGACAACATCTGACTATTGGGCGATCACAACCACTGGTGAGGTGGACTCTCCAAGAAATGCCATAATCTTTGCAATTCGTTTGTATACATGCCCTGCCTGGGATGAATTGAAAATCCTATTTGCCCCCATGTTTTAGCTAGGCACTTGAAAACAATGACCAGTACACCCTGCTGATTCAACATGAAACCACTATCCCTGCTTATATCCATTTCCAACCGTTTGTGTATCCATTGCCTTGCACGGTTTAGGATCGGTGTCGGGAAGGGTACGCCTGGGTCACGCAGCATCAGGCTTACTTTGTCCTCTAGTATGTTTGGCATATGTTAGGCAATCCGAAGGTGGTAGGTTGTTTCATTGGACAAAACCCACGGCTTTAGTGTTTTGCCGAAGGAGATGGGTTGGCTTGGTTTGTTCCTTCAGTGCATGCTTGCTTGGTTGCTTGGTAGCGTTTTTGTTTGCTCCTGCACTTTTTTCTCATCTTTTTGTCGTTTGACGGTAAGGATGATAATTACGGTCTGTTAGTGCACATGGGTACATGTTGTATTTGTTTGCTCCTTTCTCCAAATAAGTATTTATGTTGTCTACGTTTTTGTGTGTTTGATTCATGCCTAGTCAAATGATTGAGACTTGTAGGACCATACTTCGCTCCTATGGTGCCAGCCTGAAAGCAATCTGGGCGGGGAGGATCTGGAGAGGGGCGTTGTGCGGGAGCAATCATACGGGGAGGGAAGGAATCTTTTCAGGGAAAGCCTTAATTAATTGCAATGGGTCCCCAACAAGCAAAGGTGGAAAGGGAAACCACAGGACGTGGAATGGCAGCTCTTCAAGAAACTCGCTCTTGCATTGTCTCCAGCTGCTCTTTCCTTCACCGGGCACGGTGGTCGCAGATCTGGTACCAACACTGCCGGACTTGCGATTTGACCGACTTCCATGGATTTGCGGCGGGGCCAATAGGGGCGGGGAAAACTATAGAGGCGCGCCCGTCGAAAGATTTCAGAGCCCCCTCTGAAGTAGCAACGCTGAAAGCCAGAGCCTAGTCACATCCCCGCCCGCCCTCACCAGACATTGGCATAAGTTTTTTGTCCCGGCGACGCGATTGCGACTATAGCACTTGCAACGCACGCTGGCTTGGCCCGTGACAGACAAAACTGGGGTGGCTTCATGCCCGCGAGCTTGACACACTTGCGCACATGCCGAGGCTAATTTGCATACCCCTGTTGGGCGCTGCTTCCGATCATGGCTTGGGTCTTTACAATCACCCCGCCCCCGTGCCTGAGGTCAGATACAGTGGAGAGGCTCCGCCAAAACTCCACCGAGGCACGGGTGGATTAGCTGCCCAGTTTGGTTGGCCACGCAGCATTGGTTGCAGCTTTTCGCCCCAACAATTGGTTTCACTGTCATCACGTCAGTCACACGGCAATGGTCGTGAAATGATTTCCAGCAGTCAGTAGAACACAAGCTTTGCGCCATGATTTGCCATGTATGTAACATTACGTAGCACCAACGTGCACAATATTTTTGTAGTGATGTCTTCAATGTAAGAGCAGTGTTTACATTCCAATATCTACAATGAAACGTGCTTTAGATGCTGACACGCAAACACTTTCCCTATGTACAAAATCATGTCATTAGTTTTACATCAATACCTGTTCGTGACCATCTTTACATGAATTATGTTCACATACAGGTTTTTGGCATGTTAAATATTCATCTTGCAGACATGTTTTGTCATCATCATTTGATCCAGGGTCAAACTTATACTGAATTGCATTTGGCTTTAATGTTTAGTTCAAGCGTTGCATGGAGATGTGCATTGTCGATTTTTTCGCAAAAACGATAGGAGACGGCCTCAAAACGATTGTACCGCAAAGGATTAATTTGCAGACAAATAACTGCCTTGAGCTTAAACATTGAGTTCAACTGTCACATGCAGATGTGTTTTGTCGATTTTACCGAAAAACCATTGGGGACGGCCCAAAAACGATACCCCAAAGGATTTTGGCAAAACGTGGAAAACGATAGGGACGTTCTTCAAAAAACATCAATACGCCTTAATGACTTTAATTTTGACGCAGCGCTGACGCCGCCACATATGGGGGTTTCTCAAGATAGGGGACCCAAAAATGGTTGGTTGGTTCTTTATTACAAACAAGTAAAAAACTGCACAGGATTTCGGGGACCAGTCTGCAGAGAAACCATGGTTCGCTGTCACCCAAATATATCTGGTATCTGTATGGTTTCAAGAATGTATCACCCGTTTTATATCTTCATTGGTTCGCTGTCACCGCCCAGGAAGTGCAGGACCGGCCTGGTGCGCTGGGGGCTGTGGCGCGGATGTTGCCCAAGCTGCCGGGAGGTGCGGCCATGGAGGGATGGAGGAGGATGGTTTTTTCCAAGATTTTTGGAGAATATTAGGGACAAATAGGGAAGAAACCACATAGATGGTAATTAAAAAAATGGTGTTTTTTTCAAAATCATTTTTTCGATTTTGCAGGAAACCGGGATCAATCATTGGTAAATTCCGGAATAGTTTTGAGATTTTCTAGGGAATCCAGAGTAGTGATTGGTGAAATCCGGATGATTTTTTTAGAGATTAGAAAGGAAATGATACGGGATTAAAAGGAACACATAGATCAATAGATTCGATAAATTAGATATGGGCCAATTGTGAGGGATGAATGGTTAATTAGACTGATTCAATGGTTAACATCATTGTATTTGTAAGACATAGATATGTGGTGAATTAGTTGGTTGATTGATGTTAATGGTTGATTATAGGGGACAGGAGCTAAGAATTGAATAGGAAATATACCAACTATATGAGGTCAATTATATACCCCTGGTTAGTAGCCGTACAAGGTAGGTGATAACCATTGATAACCCCTACAACCATGGAGGTGCACATCCAAGTGGTGACAAGATTGGTGGTTTTTTCCACGGATTTGATCATGGTTTCTATTCACCAGCTAGAGGTGATAAACGAAGCATTTGTGGGGGTTCCGTCTTTCGAGACAAGCCCAGATAATTAAGTCAATTGAGAGTTAACCATAGGGGATAACAAACTAACAATAGAGAATGAAATGGACATTGATGATGATTGTTAATGTAACTATTATTTTCATGATCATTATTACGATGAAAATTACGATGATGATGACGACGATGATGATGATGATGATGACGACGACGACGATGATGATGATGATGATGGTGATGATGGTGATGATGGTGATGATGGTGATGATGGTGATGATGGTGATGATGATGGTGATGGTGATGATGATGGTGATGATGGTGATGGTGATGATGGTGATGATGGTGATGATGGTGGTGATGATGATGATGGTGATGATGATGATGGCAATGATGATGGTGATGGTGATGGTGATGATGATGATGATGATGATGGTATCATAGATACAGGTAGGTCCATGTCATTATAGATATATATGGAGGTAGGTTTAAGTGTTTTATTACAATATAGACTGATATAGGAGTAGGTATTTCGATATAGCTATGGTGATGCAAATTATGTAGATGTGCGACATGAGTATGTTGGAGAAATGCGCAGACTTATATGTATACTTGCAGATACATGATGACATTGTATATGTGGAATGGACGGACAATGAGGAACGACTGCCAGCATACACCAACTACGTAGGGGTGCATTTAACGACTGATGGTTGATTCAAGGGAATGTGAACGAATATGAAGGAGAACTAGAATCAGATGATAGCAAGACTTACTTCAAACGTTCAAACATTATGGTGTCCAGCGGGGCTCAACGATTTTGATTGATTGATAGGCGTACAATTTTCTGCAATATTGATTTACTTAAGTTAAGAGTGAAGTGTATAGTATCACTCATGGTACCTCACCATAGCCACCAGACCATACATGCCGAATCAAGGTGTGCACCGCAGGGCCCTTGAGTTGCTCAAAACCCGAGTTTGGTAGCGGAGCTCAGCTGCGAGTTCCCTACCTCCACGGCGCCTCGCCCGCGTCGTGTGCTCGTTGGCCGCTGCTTGCGCTGTGCAAGCTGCCGCGTGAGCGCGGCTGGGACTACGCAGATCCAGGAGACCGAGGTTTGCTTTGGTGGCTTGGAACGGTGAGTGGACCCCTTGCTCTTTGGCATCTAGTTGCTGCTGCTCTACGTGCCTGCTGCCGCATCCTGGACTTTGACTACCTCGATCCAGGACGAGCTCATCCTTCTGGACGAGATCTACACATCGATCCAGGACATCGTCCATCGTTGCTGCTGTGCGGCTCGAGGTGGACTTCTTCTTTGTCACTTGCGCTACGTCTTTGAGGAGCGCAAGGCATTGGAGATCGACGAGATGGCGACGAATCCACCTCCGACTAGCGGCACTTTGCCTCTCCAAGAATATCGTCGAGACATCCCTCCAGGCTGGACACCGGGAGATCCAAGCTACCCTCTCCGCACCTACTTCGACAAGTTGCGGTTGTGGTATAGGGTATGCAACTTGGATGATCAGTTGGTTGGACCGATGATGGCCGGTCGGTTGTACGGCCGTGCAAGCCGTGCGGCGGTGAACCTTCGAGTTCCACGACCAGATGGCACCTATGACATTGGGGACTCCGCTTTGATCAGGTTCTCTGTGGACGAGGTTCGGGACCCCAACACCGGCGACATCATCCAGCATGCAATTCCCAGTGGAGTTCAGCACCTGGTCAATGCGTTGAAGGCCGCCTTTGGACAGCAGGACCAGGACTTGGCAACGGCATCATTGGAGAGGTTCTTTAGCCTCTCACGCCACGGCAGCAAGCTCTCCCTCAACGAGTATGCCGTGGAGTTTGACACCAGGTACGATGAGGCATCGGATCGGGCTGGCTTGAACTTGAACAATGTGGGGAAGTTCTTTCTTTGGTTCAAGCATGCCGGAATCCCATCAAAGACGGTGGACGACATCAAGCTGCAGGTGAACGGAGACTACACCAGGTTTGATGATGCCCGAGCACTAGCACTCCGACTTTCCCCAAACCGCGAAGCCAATGACCAGGAGATCTTCTACGGCGACTACCGCGATGATGGTGGCTTCGATGATGCGGAGTACTATGACCAGAACTATGACTACGAGAACCCATGGCCGGATGATGGCTATGACGACGACAGGTGGTACTGCTATGCAGACGAGTATGAAGAAGGTGAGTGGATCTGGGAAGAAGATCCTGGTGAAGGAGAAGACGAATGGCAACCTTCAGACCAGTGGCAAGAGCCTGGCACTGGGACTGGAGATCAGACCACCAATGATGACGGCGGCAACTATGAGACGGACGAGACCTACTACAAGGGAAAAGGAAAAGGCAGTCATGATGGCTGCTACAACTGCGGAAGCAAGTGGCACCTTGCGAGAGATTGCCCTATGGAGAAAGGCAAGGGCAAGCCATCGCAAGGGAAGAGTCGTGGCCGGTACCTATGGCGACCACGGTTTGGAAAAGGCATGAGAAAAGGGAAGCCAAGCTTTGGAAAAGGGAAATATCGACCGACATTCGGTCAAGGAAAAGGAAGGAGCCACTGGTTTTCCACAAGTGCATCCAGCCATCAACAACGACGTGGACTAGACCTGGACGAAGGCATTCCCGATGCCTCGACTTCATCCAGGACTATGACAGCTTCGAGCAGGACTTCGGCGATGCACTACACCAAGGACAACAAGACGGAACACCATGTGATTCACACCTCTTCGTCTGAGGAAGACTTCCTTTCCCGTCGAACGGTTCAGAAGCCCAAGAAAGAGGATGACCCCAATGCTGATGGTCAAGGAGAAACCAAAGTGGAGCAGAAGGACAAGAAGCACCTTGGAGCCTTCAACTTTGCCATGTTCCACTCTCAGGACATGAAGGATGGCAACTACTTTGCTGTGAAAGGTGAGAAGCGACATGGACTTCTCATTGATCCTGGAGCTGCCTCAGGACTTGTGGGCAGTGACACTCTACGGCAGCTTCTGGAGCATTGTGTGGAACCCAATGGCAAGTCATCCGAGGTGAACATCAACTATGACCGCCAGACACCTGTCAGCGGCATCAGTGGAAACACTGATTCCACTTTGGGTCAGGTGACTTTGCCACTTATGGCTGGTGGCCAACAGATCACCTACACGGCAGATGTGCTTGGTGGCGAGGGCTCTTTGTGCCCAGCTTTGGTAGGCAATCCTGCCTTGCGAGAAATGAACGCCACCATCCTGACCAATTGGTTCACCAATGGTGATGGCATTCTTGTTGTCGGATCACGACAGCCTGAGGACGATGCGACCCACTACAAGATGTTCCGCATCCTGTTGACCGACTCAGGCCACTACATGCTTCCCACGGACAAGGTGAAACACTCCGCAGTGCAGAGCCAGGACAAGAGAGAGGTCACAGCGTTCTGTGTCCGTGTGGCACAGCAGAGCGCATCAACCTGGCCAGATGTTCAATCACGAGTACACCACTGCTTCCTCTCTCGTGTTTCGCAGACAGGAGGTGACCGGTGTGATTGCGATGGTGATGGTGATCAGCCCAAGGAAGACAAAGCGGAAAGGATACCACCAAAGGAAGAACCTTCACCACAACCAGAAGCAGATCCTCCACCAGAACAACCAGTTTCACGGAAGGTTACCATTTTGGAACCTGACAACGCACCTCTGGAATCAGAAGTGCAACCACGTGAGCACGACGACCCTGCAGACAAGACCATTTTGGCATCAACTGCAACAGCTTGGACATCAGAGCCCTACTACGAGGACCACTTTCCGGATGACGTGGATGTGAACAAGTTGAAGAAACGCTATCGAGCCATCCCCGAAGAGTACTACACAACCACGGGCCTTCATCCTGTCACTCCCGACAACTTCCACGGATGGTTCAAGAAGGCCAAGGGCAGAGGACTGCGTTGGCATGCATGGGAACTATGTTCGGGCAGTGGCAGACTATCTTTGGTCCTCCTCATGGCAGGTTTGGTGACTGGGTTTCCTGTTGACTACAGGTATGGATGGAACCTATGTGACCCAAGTCACCAACAGATGTTGAACATGGCCTACCACGAGTTTCGACCAGGATATGTTCATGCTGCGATGGACTGCGCTCCATGGTCACAAGCCGGGAATACCAAGGACCCAAGAGATCGCTATGCGGAACGAATGCGAGATCGACCTGGCCTGGAGTTTGCGCAGTACATCTTCGAAGAACAAGGTCGACGTGGCAGAGGCAATGGATTGGAACAGCCATGGGGAAGCGCTATGTGGCAGCCATTGCCGGAGAACCCAATCCATCTGGAGGACATTCCAGGAAATCGGAAGAAGCAGAGAGTGGATCAGTGCATGCATGGAGCCATGGATGAAAACAAGATACCCATTCAGAAAGCAACGGGTCTTGGCTCCAATGTCAAGTGGACCAAAACATCGATGCGCTGCTCTGGACATCGTGGACAAGGGCATGCTCATCTTCAAGGACAAGCTCCCAGTGGCGTGGCTCGCACTGCCATGGCAGCAGTGTATCCAAAGACCATGTGCCAGCGAATGAAGCAGGACATTATGGCTTTCCTCATCCAGAAGAACCTGATGAAGATTCCTGCTTGGCCGAGGGACATGATCTACCACACCACTGGCAACTACTACGAGTGCATTCGGTGTCAACTTGGACGAGCTTGCCCACGAGATATCCCTCACACCATGATTCCCAGACAGTGTCGACATGGACGTTGGGCTGCAGGAACAGGACCAAACGCTGCCAGTCAGCCTGCGCCGTCAGATCCGGTGAAGGAATGGAAGAAGAAAGCAGACTCCGAACCGCTGGACAAGATTGACATGGAGGACAAGTTGGAGCCGCTGCTGAATCCACACAAGAGAAGGCCATAGGAACTCACACGGACTATCGCCACTGGATCATTAGTGAGGCCATTGGAACTCACACGGACTATCGCCACTGGTTGGATGACCCATTCCAGTTGGCGCTCATCAAGGACATCTTCAAGGAGCACTTCGTGGTGAGAGGAGTTGCTGTGCAGTTACGTCCTTGGGGTCGAGGAACAGCAGAACCGCAGTTGGCGCTGAAGTCGTCCTACTTCAGATTGACCATTCGAGGAACAGTGAAGTCATGGACTGTTGGACCCTTAGAGGACCTACGGACGATGAGCCACAGCCAGATCAATGACAGCATTGATGAGGACGACTGGATGGTGACCATCTACGGACATGAAGAAGAAGCTGTTCCAGCACCCTCGACACCAGCATCGAGACCACGTGCCATTCCAGCACAACCCTCGCTACCTCCTCGACAAGATGATCGGTTAGCTGAACCTGAGACCGTGGAGCGACCGGAACAAGATGGAGAACCAGTAGAACCAGCTTATGAACAAGCTGAAGAATTCGAGACTCGACCTCGAGAAGAAATACAGCCAATGCGACCCAATTACAACCTGAAGATGGTTTTGCGGAAGTTGCCCAAGCTCTACGAGAAGGAGGAGTACCACAAATGCAAGCAGTTGCTTCTTGGACTACATGAACGGCTGTGGCACTCCCCAATCGGCGACTTTGTGAACCTTCTTCGTCGAGCAGGACTTACCACCGAGATTCTTAAGCTTGCTGATGAAGCGGTGAAGTCCTGTGCTGTGTGTCGCAAATACGTGCGGCTTCCCAATCGACCTCAGATGAGAACTGGTGGTGGCAACATCTTCAACGCGGTGGTTCAGATGGACTTGTTCAACTGGGAGAACAACTGGTACATGCTCCTGGTTGACGAAGCCACTCGTTTCAAGATGTGCGGCGCCATTCCAGGTCAGGAAGCCGAACAGTTGCTCACCGTGGTGATGCAGCTGTGGGTCTACACGTTTGGACCACCTCAACGATTGGTGATGGATCAACAAGTCAGCCTGATGGGACATGATGCTGGGAAGGAGTTTGAACGTCTCAGCATGGAGCGATGTCCTCGTGGCACTACAGCTGGACATGGAGCAGAACAACACACAGGAACTGGAATTGTTGAACGTCACGTCCAGTTGATGAAGCTCACCATGTTCAAGCTTCGTGCCGAACTTCAACGACAAGGTCTAGACCCGCAAGCTGATGAACTTGGTCGTGAATGGGCCATGGCACAAAACATCACGCTCAACTACAAGGGTGTGACTCCATCGATGGCCGTGTTTGGAGTGCTGCCTCGTGGATTCTACGACATCGAGTCCGAAGGCATCGCCAGTGTAGAAGGAGTCAGAGAAGCAGATGTGACAGTGTTTGAGCGAGCAATGCGGATCAGACAGACGGCTCTGGCACAAGCTCAGCAAGCAGTCATTGAAGATCGAGTAGCTCGTGCCAGTCGAACTCGTCCTCACCAACTTGACCTTTCACAACTTGTTGCTGGCACATCGGAAGTTGAGTTCTACCGGGAAGTGAAAGGAGATCAAGGCTGGAGAGGCCCGGCATTGCTGCTCAGGATCGATGCCGATGAAGGCGTGGCAGTGATCCAATACCAAGGGAAACCATACTTGGTAGCACTACGTCACATCCGTGCCTTTCGTGGCATCTACCATGTGGAGTTGGCCAATCCGACCACGGAGGAGCACATGGAAAGGATCATGCGCTATGTGGAATCGGTGACGGAGTACAAGGTGTATCTCTATGGATGGATCAAGAAAGCCAAGACGGACCAGTGGATCCGACTCCCCAAGAACAACGACGAGGCCAACCGAGTGCTGGAAAGAGCAGAGATTGTATCCAAGGCTATGACCAAGAAGACCTTCCATGGATGCATGTTTGGCCGAGCTCTTCGGACTATGAAACCTCCGAACAATACCACTGGAATCCTGATCACCTGGATTCAGGGAGGCAAGAAATATGCTGTGCAACAGCACCTGGCCGACAAACACCTCAAGATGAAGAAGATCACGACGCATCCACGAGAAGAAATCTGTATGCTGTACTTCTTCTACTACGACTCCCTGGAACCAGGAGAACCACGAGGAGATCTTCAATCAAAACCGTTGCAGACAACGACTTCGAGTGGAACTGCAACCGAGGAGAAGCAGAATATGGACGTGGATCCTGAATCAAAGAAGCGAGATGGTCCAGAGACAAGAACCGTGCACTTGGCACCTGAGAAGAAGCGACAACGTCTCGAGTATCTGCAGAAAGACATCGAGTTCCTCAAGTCATGGTATCAACAGAGCAGCCAGAACTACCTGGTGCAGTTCGACTTCAACCCTGATTGGCACCATGGCTATATGACATGATGACTGAGACGGTTCGCAATTTCATGATGAAGCATCTGGAACGTGAGAGAAAGGAGTTCCAATATCTCTTCCACATTGGATTCTCATCTTCGCACCCTGCTGCGGCCTGTCTTCGAACTGCTCGGATCTACAAGGTGGATGAGGACACCTCGAACATTGAAGAAGACAACATGGATCCGAAGCTATGGCCGCAGATTGAAGAGGCTGACAAGAATGAGATCAAACAGTTTGTGGAAGAAGGAGCTTTCCGTCCAATCCATCGGTTCCAGATGACAGACGAGATGATCAAGATCGATGCCAAGTGGGTCAGGAAATGGAAGCGCATGCCGAACAAGGAGCTGAAGGTGAAAAGCCGTCTATGTGCTCGTGGCTGTCTGGATCAGCAGAAGGCTTTGCTCACTACACGAAGCACTACGGCAACCAGATTGTCGCAACGCATTCTGGTTTCCCAAGCAGCTCGGAAGAAAGGCAAGACTATGGAGTCATGGGACATAGGTGGAGCCTTCTTGAAAGGCCTGGACTTCAAGGCGATTCAGAAGGCCTTGCAGAAGAAGGGACTTTCAAGTCCGAATCGGAAAGTTATTCTCTTTCCACCTTTGAATGTCTGGCGGCATCTTCAAGCTCTGTCAGACGTGTTCAAGATCCCAGATCACTCCCTTGCCGAGTACGGACTTCTATGCATCAAGCCAGTCTACGGTTTGAATGACGCTCCATTGGCATGGCAACTGACGTTACATGATTTTGTGGAGACAGACCTGAAGGCAACTCGGTCACACATGGATGAGAACTGTTTCTATTGGAAGACCGAGAACAAGGACAAGATGGACACCTTTGACAACATGAACGCCATGATGACAACCCACGTGGATGATCTGGCAATCATGGCAACTCCACAGTGGATGAACGAGCACTATGAGCTGTTTGTTCAACGATTCAAGAAGGTGTCCCGACAGAAGCTCCCTTTCAACCATTGCGGCTGCGAGTACCGAGAGACAGGTGACGGTTTCTCCATCACTCAGACTGAGTTTTCGGAGAAGATCAAGGATGCACCTATTCCTCAACGTGCTGACGACTCGCGGTTGACTCCAGAGGAGACTTCGGACTTCCGTTCCATCTTGGGAGCATTGTTGTGGGTGACGGCGACAAGGTTGGATGTGATCTCAGACGTTTCCGTCCTACAGTCCAAGGTCACCACAGCAGAGGTCAAGGACATCAAAGCTGCGAATGTAGTGGTTGAGAAAGTGAAGAAGTATGCCGAAGTGGGACTTCACTATCGGCGATTCAAGACAGATCAGCAACGATTGGTCTGCATCCACGATGCTTCTTCGGCCAGCAAGGGACGACACTACGCACAAGAAGGAGTACTTGTTCTGCTGGCGGACGATGGATGGCGAGACCACCAGATGGATTACGAGGAGGAGTTCAATGATGACACCGTCAAGCGTCACGGTGGAGTCATGCATGTTCTACACTCGCATGGCTCGAAAGCGAAAAGGATCAGCTACAGCACCAGTCATGCGGAAACACTGTCGATGGTCAATGGAGTAGAATCTTCCACGTTGATCACTACCAGACTGACAGAAATCATGCACCATCTTCAACAGCCAACCATTGCACAATTGATTGACATGCAGGAGGCAGGTAATCCAGGTTTGCCCAATGACTACTACACGGACTGCAAGGACTTGTGGGAATTAGTTACAGGACAATCCACCTTGCCACAAGACAAGACACAGCGGCTATACGTTCTTGGAATCAAAGAATGCCGACTCTCTGGCCGTATTAGGCTCTTCAGCTTAGTTCCCACGCAGTCGATGCTTGCTGACGGCCTGACGAAGCCCATGGAGTCGCCTGAGCTGCTCTACCTGCTTTCGTGTGGATTGGTTCGAATCTTCGGCACTGCTGGTCATCCTGTGACCTCGAGGGTGATGCCGACGATCCATGACATTGAAGAGAGCGACCTTATGAAGAATGACATGGAGATCCTTCAGAACACCAAGAAGGAGAAGGTGCGGGCTTCGGCGGCTACGATGCTGCTATCGACTATGCCAACGAAGATTGGCAAGCTGACAGCTTTGGCCATGATGGTGCAACCAGTCAAGGCAACGACTGGGCAAGAGAAGGAAGAGAACGGACAGATGTTCTTCTACCTCTTGATCACGATGACGGCCATTTTGGCCATTGGCATGGAGAAGATTATGAAGATGCTGCTGAACTATGGGTACTACAAGATCATGGACTTCCTCTACCCAGATCGGCGGCTGGTATATGGATGTGTCAAGGAAGAACCTCCAGAGGATCATGTGCAGAAGAAGCGCAAGGTGAAGGTGGAACCTTTGAGCGAAGGACACATCGACTTGGACGATGTCGATGCGTTCACTGAGGACACGGCTGCTGGATGGAAGGCCATGTACTATCGCACCGCCCACATGCACAACAGCTACTATCACCGGGCGGAGAAGACGATGGAGGAGAAGGACCATCGTATTCGACAGCTGGAAATGGAATGGGATGAACTTGCTTTGCGCAAGGCTCGCGCTGAAGATGATCTTGAAGATGCACAAGACTTTGCACGAAGGATGGAGCAAGATCGTGCATTGAAAGAACAGACAGCCGAGACAAAGCACGAGGACTATGTGGACGCCGTGAAGAAGTACCAGGACATGGTGGATCGCAATCGTGCTTACGAAGTGGAATTGGTGTCTCTACGCCGAGATGTTCGACAGTTGGAACAGGAGCGCGACAAAGCAGTCAAGGATGTACGTGACTGCAATGGAAGGATCCGCTACCTGAACGACCGTGTCAACAACAAGGACAAGGAGATCAAATCGATCAGGGACAAGATGGTCATGCAGGACAAGCTGATCGCAAACTATGAACGGACTGGACAGATGACACCATCCGGGTCCGCTGATGATCGTGACAAGCAAGACATGAAGGACACGATCTCGAGCCTCCAGTTCCACATCCAGGAACTGAACGATGACAAGGACCAGGTGGAACGCGAACGAGATCATGCTCAAAAGGACCTGGACACCGCGAATGAGAAGATCAATGAGCTCGGAATGCGGCTGAATGAAGTGCAGCACAAGCTGCACATTACAGAGAGTCCTCCTTTGCCGCCAGAGCTGTATTGTAGCAGGGCTGGCAACTGCTATCACCGACTGCAATGCGGTCATGTGAATGTGCAGACATGTGTAAAGCTGCGCAGATGCAAGGACTGCTGTGAGTAGACACTACAGCGATACAAGTGGCAGCACAGGAGCGTGACCGGAGTGAAGTGTATAGTATCACTCATGGTACCTCACCATAGCCACCAGACCATACATGCCGAATCAAGGTGTGCACCGCAGGGCCCTTGAGTTGCTCAAAACCCGAGTTTAAGCATCCCTTTTTTCGTATCTATTGGTGATATTAGATACGGATCGATTAGCAGTCTCAGAGCGCCTTTGATGATTAAGAGGCACTTATTAAGCGACGAGGCCCGGTGGATTAGCGGTCGCGAATCTTTGTCGCCAATCCCCAGGGGTTTCAGGAGCCCCCACGCACAAGTTGAGAGCATGATTCCTGATTTTCACTTTGAATAGGTAGATCATTTGCACATGTTTCACTTTCTGCTGAGTTTCATGAAGTCACAATGTACAACAATGTCCAAACATCGTTGATTCACAGCCAAAGCACAGATCAAGAATGGCACCGTAGCTACTGGTACACCGGTGTGTTGGCCTGGCCACCAGGTTTGGAAATCATCTCAACCAAAGTCACCAAGGAGGCGTGCGGATGAAGATCTCTTTTTATGAAAAGATGTGGTTTCTCAAATCATGGAGCTAGCCCCAAATCATCCAATGTTCATCATGTGTGGGAATAAATTCCATACTAAACCAACCATGTTTGAAGTGTTCCCAGTTTGGAGAAAGTCCCCAAGTCCCAAAAATTGAGCATGTCTACATCGAATTTGATGACTGTCGAGATTGTCATGATCACCATGAGGCCATGATTGCCATGATGGCCAAGCCACATATTGCATGGCTTTTGTGATGAGCATGATAAATGTTGTTGCGAGATTGAAGGTGTTGATATTTGCTGGTAGATGCATTCATAGAAATGTCGAAATTGTAATTCTAAAAAAGGCAAAGGTCTTTTGCTTATCCTGGCCATATTCATCAACCATCATCAACCTATCTTCATTTCGGACACCTGGTGCCTGGTGCGCTTGCAATTGTAGCCTACAGGAACCTGATACTTTACTATGGATGTTTGCCAACATCAACATCGGCAATACTATGATACTTCTATGACATGCGGATTCTGCGATTGAGAGCATGTTCTTTGACACATAATGCATATACATACATCTCATATATCATCAAGAAAGGCCAACAACAGAGTTATTTCGCTGAATCAGCTGGGCCTTTGCTTTGGTATTGCAGAGGATGTCACAATGACTCCATTTGACCAACGCAATTTGGGGTGTAACAACAAATATTTCATTGGAAGATGTAGAGCGGCAACCTCATGGGACCTCACCATCAATGGTGCTTAGGTGTGGCACTGCAAACCTTTTTTTGACTCTTGGAGTTTTGAGACCACCAGCATTTCAATGCATATAGATGCATATAGTAATATGATATAATGTATATAAGGTAATTTGATGGTGTAAATAATTAGGTATGTATATTATATTGTGTGTGTGTATTCTGAACATATATGTACAGTGATAATAATTGAACATGTCAAGCACTAATAGAAATAGTTCAGATACGTATAGAATACCAAATCTAATACCCATTACCTGCTACTATTAATTACTGTATACCACTAATGCCTGTGTATCCTATTACTATTACTAACCACCATTGAATACCATCCACATTGAATATCATATTACCATTGAATTATCCAGACATTGAATCCAGATATTGAATACCAGATTACCATCACTAAACATCCAGATAAACCCTCACTTTTATGGTTTAAACATAATTACCATCTATGATATACTGGTTTATATACCAGATTACCATCTATAATTACCATCTTTTATGGTTCAATGAGTATATCTAACATAAATCATTCACTAAACATATACTCATTGAATGCCAAGGCACATCACGTGAATCCATCGAGAGATCCCCCAAACTTCGTCACCGCTTCCAGGTCATGCAGCGTGCAGGCACCCCTCACTACATGGCACCCGAGGCGGAAGCCAACCCGTTGAGCCACCGTTCAGGGGTGCACGGCACGACTGGTAGTGACTACTGTAGTGGATCCGAGTGGAATCCAATTCTTTGGCAATGGATCCACTTAACTTAACTTAGTGACTCACTACGGATCCAATTTTGATCCAAACCACCTAACTTCGTCTCTCACTTGGTTGGTGGTTTCATCAAAAAGTTGTTTAAACTCCCATGAGTTGAGTGGTTTTTTTGACCAATAGATTGTTGGTGGCTTGGTGAACTTACCACATCTCGCCACGTAATGTTGAATTGGTTCCACAAGTTGACGTCCTTAATGAGGATATCCAGGCAAAAATTGTTTTGAGAATTTTTCAAATTGTTTACAGGTACAAATTTCTCAAAATGTTGAGCTGAGAGTTGCGGCTGGTTTTGGGTCTTGCAGCGTTGACTCCCAAACAAAATGTCCTGGGTATTGTTTGGGATGCGTTCGACCAGTTGCTAGGAGAGAGCTCTTCACCCATGGCAGTATTGTATACAATGTTGCTTCTGTGATCGCACCCAAAGAGTTTGCTGCTCACACTTAGTGCTACCAGTCCTTTTGGATCAAGAGAAAAGGGATAACTCACGGTTCTCACTCGGTGTTGGCTAGGGGAGATCGCATCGCCATCTCATTGCCATAGAGTGTAGTGACACCCTTCGATCTACTCATCCACTTTGACTTGACGGTATCTACGCCGATTCTGGATCAGCTGTTGTGTGCGCTACCCGCATGGTAGCGGAGCGCTGTTAGTGCTCCAGGGATGGACGAAGTCATGTACTCAGGTATGCATGGAGGCCGACCTGAGCCAATGGGTAGCGGACTGGCGAGGAGCAAAGATGGTGTGCCCATTTGGGCCGGCGATCAGGCAACTTTTGAGGAGTATGTTGAAGCCTGCCTGATGTATGAGCAGACTGTGGTAAAGGAGAAGAGGTACCTGTGTGGACCCCGGTGCGCCAGTGAGCTTCGAGGTGCAGCACGGCGCATCCTAGTGGGCAAGCCTGCAGAATGGTTGTCGAATGACAATGGGGTGCGGGTCTTGCTGGCAGCTTTGCGAGAAGAGAGGGGGTATCCAAAAGTTCCGGAGATGTCGGAATTGCAGATGAGATACTTCAAGGGAACTCGAAGGCAGAGGGGTGAATCCATGCAGGACTTCATCATGAGGAAAGCTGAGGCATACACACGGGCTCAACAATCTCTAGTTCGCCTACAACAAGATCGTCGGACTATGTCACGTCCTTCGTGGTCCCAGGGTGCTCCAGTGAGCGGCTATGGATCACAGAGGGGAGGCTCCTCCTGGGAGGCAGAAGGTTCAGATCATCGTGGAGAAGGCCAAGATGGAGAAGATGAGATGCATACTCCACGAGATGAAGAACAACGGACGGAAGACGGAGGGTCGGAAGGATGGTGGGGAGATGACCGGGATTGGGCTTGGAATCGTACACGTGGCTGGTTTCGTTTGAGGGAGAATCTGGGCCGTGGACCATACCGAGACTCAAGTGAACTTGGTCGGGGCCATCTTCCGGAGATCCTTCCGGACTATGTCCAAGGATGGTTTTTGTTCGTCGACTGTGGACTGGATACCATGGAGAAGAATGTGCTGCAGGCAGAGCTTCAAGGAAGCTTTGAGGTGCGTGCTGTCGAAGATGTCCTTCGCAAGCACTGGACGGACTCTGACCTGCGACGAAGAGACTCCGAGAAGGGAAAACAGTTCAGTCACCTTCTTGATGGACAGGACGAAGAGATGGAGGCAATGATGAACGACTGGGACATGGAAGTGTTTCAGGCCGAGGGCTTCTCGGAGGAGGAGCTCCATGTGCTGGCAGCTGAGAAGGAGAAGGCTATGCAAGCCTATGACACTATGCAGCAGGCGAAGCGGACTTTGAAGGAAGCCCGCTCCAAGCAGCATGCCGTGCGCATGGCTCGGCAGTTCTATCCAGTGAAGCCATCCACATCGACCTCCTGGAGGCCCACTCGAAGGACCGAAGACACCATCAATGCTTCAGATGCGGCGGACCTCACAAGGTGGCAGACTGCAAAGAACCGCCCCGAGGAAAGACGGGCAACAGCCACGTGGTAGATGAAGCCACGTTCGTCTTCTTGGCCGAGGCGGATCAGGCCATGATGGGAGAGGAGGCATGTCTGACCACCAAAGAGGTGGTAGAGCAAGGAAAAGCCATTGTGGATGGAGGAGCTACTAGAACAATCGGCTCCATTGAGGCACTGGCGAAAGTGGTGGAGATCAACGAGAAGACAAGAGGTGTGACTGGAGTGCGTGATGTCGATATGACTGACAGACCTGTTTTCGGGTTCGGCAATTCCAGCCGAGATCAGTGCACGAGTACTGCCAGCTTAGAAGTTCCCTTGGATGGCAAGGTGAGCACTTTGAAAGTGCACGCCCTTGACAAGGGAAGCGCTCCAGTGTTGATGTCCATCCACAGCCTAAGGAAGTTGGGAGCAATCATTGACTTTGAGGCCAACCTTGCGGTGTTCCGTGCTGTAGATCCTAGGAAGGTAATTCAGCTGGAATGCACAGCGGCCGGACATCAAGTCATGCCACTCACAGAGGATGCCATGAAGTGTGCCACGGTGCTGTCACAGCCTGTGCCATCACTTCGGCACCTTGAGTAGGGACAACTCCTTTCTTCCTTTGTGCCAGCCGAGGGTAGAAAGGGTGAGTCAGAAAGCTGCATTGGGTGCGATGATGGTAATGGGGTTTTGGAGCCTCCTGGGAAACCGAATGAACAACAACAAGAACTCCAAAACAACAGGCAAGAAAACCCAGGAGAGGATCAAACGGTGCGTGTCGGTGTGTGCCAAAACCCTAGGGAAAGCCAAGACACGGGTAACGGTAACCAAGACCCAGGACAATCACAAGGAGACAACACAATGCACGGTGCGCACAACACAAGTCAACACAAGTGACTCTCATGATACACGTATGCATGACATGGACATGAACATGAACCCTGTTGGCTTAGGACCTGGACACCAAGGTACTTACCGGTCATTCATGGCTGGATCAGCCAACTCAGGAATGTCGGACTCGGGAGTCTCACGGAAGTCGGAAAAGCATCGGAAAGCGGTCACATGGGGGTCAGTTCATGTCATAGATAGCCACCTTGGTTCAAATAACCCTGATACGGTCAAGCATACAGGTAGTCACCAGCGGAACAGTTCTGATGGCGGTGTCGAAAGAGATCTCAAAGACCATGGATGTGTTGACGTTGCGACTGCGGTTGGAACAGGAACATGGGGAGACGGCGCCGACACAGTGGAGTCGTGCACAGATCCTTGCACGCCTCTCAGAGCTGGAAGGAGAGGGGTTCCTCGGAAAGAAGAAGTCCGAGACCATGAGTCCCCTCCGTGTGGCCGAGATCGAGTTGAATCGTGCCTCCAAGAAGAAGGCCACTCTCATCGACCACATCAAGACCCACTGGACGGTGAACCTGACCGGGGACGAGACGGTGGACCAGTTGAAGGTCAAGGGAATGACAGCAGCCATGATGGAGATTCCAGGACATCGCAAAGATTATGTCGGCTTCGGAGCACATGCTGCCCTTACCTACGAGGGGTTGCTGCAGCAAGAGCCGGGGTATTGCAAGTGGGTGTTGACTACTGCCTCGGAGGGGGACGCATGCGCATGCGTCGTCTGGCGGCATGGCTTCAGACAGAGGATGCCCAGAACATGGAGGTGATGGTTCCAATGACATCGGGGAGAAAGACGGGAGGTGCTCAGAAGAAGAAGGGCTACCAGGATCCTCCGTCAAGCAACCAGAACAAGATCGAGATGTCCCAGGTGGACACCCTCTCCAAGACCGTGGAAGAACTCACGAAGGAGCTCAAGGAATTGAAGGAAGGGAAGGAGACGAGACGCAAAGTGCAGGTCTCAGGGGAAGGAGTTTCTTCGAACGAGATGGGCATGACCGATGTCTAGGTCTTCGAGATGAAGGCCACGATCAGCCTCATGTCGAGGCGCCATGCCACACCGAGGATGCAATGTGGACTGGAAAGATCACTCCCTTGGATGCATCCAAAGCCCGTCAACTGGAGTCTCAGGGGGAACGTTTGTTGCCTGCGGCCTTCCAATCGCTTGTGCAGACTGGGAGGCCATTGCTCTTTGAAATTGCTTGTGGCCCCAACTCACTGTTGACGGAGCGAATGAGAAAAATGACCGGAGATGAGTCAAGTGCGGAACGGCTGTCCTATTGGAACGGGTATGACCTTACCACTAGTGCGGGTAGTCGGGCGGTGATGGCTAAGATTGATCGGGATAAACCCTTGCATGTTTGGTTGAGCTTAGAATGCGGACCTTTTTCTAGGATGCAGAATGTGAACCAAAGAACGGAAGAACAGAGGGAAACCTTGTTGAAGAAACGGAACAACTGCATTCGTCAGTATGTAGGGGGTTTGCTGATCTATGTCCATTGCTACCAAAAGGGAATACCGTGCACTTGGGAATGGTCGGAAACCAACGATGCTTGGCGGTTGCCCATGGTACAAAGGGTGTTCAAACGATATGTTCCGGTGTTCTGTGTGACCAAGGGATGTAGAGTGAATCTTCGGGACCCCAAGAATCGCATGTTGTTGCAAAAGGGTTGGAAGTTGGCCACCACTCATGAGACCATGTCACGTCACATGAACCTGCCATGTTTGTGTGACCCCAAAGTGCATGCGAAGTGTGAGGGAAACCTGACCAGAATGACGGCCTACTACACGGATGATTTCTCACGTCGGGTGTGCCGCGCCATCACGCATGAGTTGGACAACCAAGCTTTGTGGGGAGAGTTGAAGGGTTCGGAAAACATCCCGGTTGAACGGTTTGGTACTCCGGTGCAATGTTCGTGTGTTGATGTTCACCACCCCAAAAGTGACCTTCGATGTAACGTTTGTGAGATGAAACAGGAGAGTGAGAGTCCTCTTAGTTTGGTTGGGGAAGAAGGGGAACCAGAGAGACCTGCCTTGACTCAAGAAGAGAAAGATAGGGCGTTGAAGAACATTGCCATGATTCATCGGAACTCGGGACATGGACCCATACACAATTTGGTGAAATCACTTGAGGCTCGTCAAACGGATCCTCGGATAGTACAGTTGGCCAAGGAGTTTGAGTGTGATGTATGCAAGGAAGCGGCTCGGGTCATACCACGCCCCAAAGTGACTTTGGAACCGTTGGCCCCCAAATGGAAGGTGGTACAGGCTGACACGGCTCATTGGACACACCCAAAGACGTTGGAGAAGGTTTGGTTTACTGTGTCTTGCTGCTGGTTAAGATATTTGTTTTATTTGTTTGTAGCGTTGGT
>VSDK01027348.1:0-14285 GCA_009767595.1 Symbiodinium kawagutii
GCTGTGATCTTCGCAATCTGCTGGTGGGTTTCCAGAAAGATGGCCAATTCTTGGGTCCATATGACCCATGGAAATCCAAGTGATCCCAAGCTGCTGTCCTTCGATGGGCACACTTCCACTTGGGAGGTGCGTGGAAGGAAGGACAAGCACCGAGTGAAGATAGCAGGCAGCTCTGTGGGGTGCGCGTGCAGGGCGTTCCTTGCAGACGGGCGTTGCTGGCACACTGAAGCCGCGCAGCATCAACATCAAAAGCTGGTGTCCTCTATTGCGACATCCAGCACTCAAAGCCCAGTTCTGGCCTTGACGGATGGGTCAGGCGGGTGTGCAGCAGGTGGAAAGACTGCTGTTAGCGCGTGCTTCAGTGGCCTGGTCGAAAAGGCCAAGGCGATCGGCCAGCAAGGTCATTCAAAGAAGCTCTCTGCCGAAGAGCGTGAGGCGCTGGAAAAGAACAAGGTGCCTCTTGAACTGGAGAAGATTCGAGCGAGCTTGAACCTTGACAGTGGGCGAGATGACGCAGCTTCCGCGGCCGAGGTTGTGCCTTCACGCCTCGGCGCGGGTCGCCCTTCAGGTTCAGTTTCAAGTAGTGGTGAAGCCTGCAAGGCTATCTACTTGAAGGACAGCGAATTCTTCGACTGGGTCCTGAGCCAAGTGGGGGACTTAGGACGAGGCTCTCGTATGTTGGTGCGGGCCTATTCCTGTGACCAACCATCCTTGATTGCAGCAATCAGAGAAGCGGCCGCAAGGGGCTGCTCGGTCATGCTGGTAGCAGACCAAAGCCAGGCTCGCGGGAAAACAAAGAATCAGCTGCAAGGGCTGAAGGAGCTCCAAGCGAGCGGTGTCCGGGTTCGCCTCTGCGACGGACACGGTGTGAACGCTGCATACGAGGCCGACGGCAGGGCCGTCAGAGTTGGGAAGAAATTGCGAGGCCTGCATCACAGTAAAAGCCTCTTGTTGCAAGAGCGACCGGGTGGTTCTCCAGTCAAATTGACTTGTGGGAGTTGTAATCTCACCACATCCAGCAGGGCGAATCGCGAATCTGGCCTTGCGATCGAAGTGGGAGAAGACACCCAGATCGTCCAACGATGGTTGGCCGATTTTGAAGTGGCGTTTCAAGATGGCATCACCATTGCTGTCTTCGAAGGCCAGGGCGGTAAGGGAAGCCGCTCTGCAGAGCAAGCTGCTGTAGAAGCTCAGTAGCTGCGTTTGGAACCATTTGGCGTGGTACATCGCCAGTGCATTCCATTCTGCATCCGCTCTGCGGCCACGCTTGTGTCTCACGGCGTTGGCGCGAGCAGGACCGTCACGTTCTGAAGTGAGCTGGCACGGTCACAAAAGGTGCACCAACCCAGCTGAGGGGCGAGTGTCACGTGACTTAGTGTAGCTGTAGTGTAGGTCCTGTTCTCACTAGTACAGTTGTTTCACTTGTTTCACTTTTTGGCTCAAGGTTGACTAAGGGGTTAACCTTGGTTGGCTAGGTGTAGCGTAAGCAGCACTGCCACGACGACCGCAGTGTCCCATCTGCGAGCAAAAGCAGCTGCGCTGTTGAGCGTGCTCGCAGTATGTATGTATGTATGTATGTATGTATGTATGTATGTATGTATGTATGTATGTATGTATGTATGTATGTATGTATGTATGTATGTATGTATGTATACTACATATATACACATACAAGTGCTCATATTTATACAGGTAAAGTTTGGTTAAGTGCTTCATTCCGAAGTTAAACACGAACGTCATTTCGGGGCGTTGTGATACGATGACAACTTCTATGATACTATGACAACTTCCCTCACCCTTGTAAAACACTGCGTTAAGCAGTTAATCGGACTAGACCCATCTATATGTATATATGTAGACACACACACACATATATATATATATATGTATATATCTCTCTCTTATGCTTCTCTTACCTTTGTTACGGCAAGCTGTTTGCTTGATCGAACTCATGATGGCGATCCTCCCGTTGTGACAAATCTCCTGCCTGGTGTCGAAATCGATTCGCGAAGAGAGACCCTACCGTCCCCTACCCCTCAAATGAGCGGCGTGAATCGTTGCAGTTCAGCCTGTCCTGATAAACATGCAGCCGGCACTTTTTCATCACACTTCATCATAGTTGCAGCAGTTGCATTGCTTACCTCGGCTCTTGTGTGGTTCTGGACTGGGAGCTCCCTAGCTGTCATGGCCGGCTCGTTGCATGTGTCGCCCAGTGCTACACCGTACTAGCACTACACTCCTGCAAACTTTTGTCTGGAACTTGGTCCAAAGGCGGCGCATGAAACTCCGCCGTCTGAAGCTACTAGCTCAGTTTTCCCTGCTCTGTCGAGATTGATCACAGATTTGATTCAGAACTCTCTTGAGCCATGCCCAAGGCCAACAAGACAAAGCTCAGCTGAGGGCCGAATGAGGTCATGGCATGCCAAGCTTAGAACGAGGTGCTGAGAGTAAAAAGTGCTTCGAGAGAGAGAGAGAGATAGACAGAGAGAGAAACAAAAAAGAGAGAAAGGGAGAGGGAGAGAGAGACATAGAGAAAGACAGAGCAAACAAATGTAAAAAGAGATGATCTCAAAGATATTCAAAACCTCTGGTGAGTTGAGCACTCTAGAGGAAGATGCAGAAAGAGAGCACAGGTGCACGCCTTGTCCGGATATATACTGTGCTTGTGGCATCACGCATCACACAAGGTTTCCGCACACCCAAGGCACGCACAAGCTCGTGGATGGCCAACATACTGACGCTTGCCAGAGCCTAACACGACATTCACGAGAAATACAAAAACATTAATTGCAAGATATTGAGAGGTGCAAACAAGAAAAACATTGAGAGATCCCCAAAAGTGTTCCCATGTTGGTCGCACAAGATACGCGCGAGTGATGTCCAAAGAAAAGAATATTTGATGAACTCTCAATCCAATTTATACACCTATCCTCGCATCGATGGTAAAGATCCTTAAACTATGTATTTTTATTTGATCATTTATCTATATTCTTAATTTGTTTGGCTTTCTTTCTCGTTGCCTCAGGATCTACAAAACTTATCCATCATCTATCTCCGTTTGGTTTTCTTTGGGTATTTCCAAACTTTTGGTTGACGGGACCACTGCATCCATTTCATGATCACATTGGAAGCAGACGGGACTTTTGTAATTTCCAAGCGTAGCAATCTGTAGCATGTGGAACTGAAGCTGCTTGTTTTCGGTTTCAAATGGGCCGGTGACGTCCGGTGACTCGGTATGGAACATTTGCAGCGCAACCTCCCTGCCTGGCGGACTACATTATCGATTTGTTCGACTAAGGGATGCCCTTGCAGGCTGAATTGGGCCAATAGTTTTGTGAATGTTTCCTGCGTATAGCCTGGACCACATAGACTGGACGTTGAAATTGAAAAGCTTGAAGACTTAAACTCACCATCGCTTCGACCTTCCAGAATTCAAGCAAGTAGTAAAGTAGTTCAGCAGAGCTCAGCTTCAACATGTGAAGAAGAGACTGGACCGCCTTCAGTTTTGCAATGCAGTCGTCTAAACAGAGGGGAAGAAAGTGAGAGAGAAGGAGAGAGAGAGAGAGAGAACATTGGATTTAGGTCCAAGCTTTGACACCGCCACACATTGCAGATATTTTTAGATAGCATTGCCACTTCACTTCTTCATGGCCGTTTGCCATGCGTCCCAGTGCCAGTGGGCAGAGTGAGCATCCTTCAGCGGTATGTCCGTGGTATGTCCACAGCTACCGCCTGCACCACCAGTGCCATCAGTGGTGGCACTGACGCTGCCTCCAAACCCTGCCTTGCCCCAACCGGAGTCCCAGAACCTGAGGACCGCAACTGCAAAAAAAGACCAGAGACACATGGAAAGCATTATATGTCTCCAGCCTTCAAGGTGCAGGATGGACAGAGATGTTGCATGACATTATATAATGGCTCCTTATCAATGTACAGTTTCATGATCCAAGGCCTTGGATAGAGCGTGATAAAGCGGGGTAAGCGTCGGGGTAGGCGAAGTTGGAATACGAACGAATTGGAGTAGAGGCCTTGGCGAAAAAATGGTGGGGAAAGGTGGAGGAACTCAATAAAAAGATGCACAGAGATGTGCTTTGCACGGGGATGTTCCCCTCAGGTGCAGCTTAGGCTTCTGCGTTTCAGCCTGGTCTCGTTGCTGTGGATGGACCTGGTTGGCTTAGAAATGTTTCTCGCTTTTTTCCCTATATATATAATCATTTATTGTTTTTCATGTTGTGGGAGCGCTTCAAATCTCGACTTGGTGTCTCCTGGACCGCTGCAAGGTTCCAAGTGCAGGTAGCCGCCCGTATCCGCTTGTAAGGTTCTGACACGTATTTGGTTGAGGAAGATTCTCGGGAATGGAGTGGCAAGCACATGCTACTGCCGGTAGTTCGGCTTGTAGGGTGCTTCAAGTTGGTTGTGTTAGGAGCCGAACACGAATGTGCAGATGGATTGTGAATGCCAGTCAGCGATGCCCCTCAATGAAAAACCAGCTGGTTTTCTCTCACATTTGCATTGCGTATCATTGCGATATTATGCAGCTTCGTCATGTTCATGAGCTCAACCCTGGCCGTTGCTGTAGCCGGTCGTTTCCACACAACCACGCAAGGTGCAGATCCAATTGTTCAGTCTGGTGTAATTAAGACCCAGTCCTCCTGAAAGATCCGACACGTAAATAGAATCTAAAAGCAACCTAGCCTGCCAGTGGCCTTCAGATTATTTTGGTGTTTTGTCATGTTCGCTTCTGCAGGATCATACTTCAATCCATTCGAGGACAAGCCAATGTGTTGGAGGTCCAGCGATGGGGATGTGCTTCGCTCAGAGACCTTGCGCAAGAAAGTTCAGAGGATCGCTCTTGGCTCGGTCGCCTGGGAGGCATTGAGCTAGTGCTCAATGCTATGCGGACGTTTCAGGCTGACACGGAATTGCAGCAGTGCGCTTGTGGGGCACTGGCCACTTTGAGCTATGAGAACCAAGGCAACACCAAGATTGTCTTACAACATGGTGGTACAGAATTGTTGTTACGCGCCATGCATGCTCATAGCAGCAGTTCCTCTGTACAGGGTTTGGCTTGCTACGTTTTGCGGATCTTAGCAGCTTTGGAGGAAGGTCGCCATCACATGGTCCAGCTTGGCGCCATTGAAGCCATACTGCTGGCGCTGCGGAACCACATTGATGACGTCGAGGTCCAAAGTTCCGGTTGCGGAGTCGTCGGTCGGTTGAGTGCATGTTCCTCAGAGGATTTGGCAACGCTTGCGGAAGCTAATGGCCTTGGTGTTGCTGTGGCTGCACTTTCTGCCCATCCAAGTGATGCTCAGGTCCAGGCATGTGCTTCTGCATTGATTGGGAATTTAGTTCTTTCTTCTGCCAAAACAGTGGAAGAGATTTCCCGGAGCAGAGCAGCAGAGCTTTTGGTTCAGGCTTCAAGGCACGAGTCCTTAGAAGTTCAAAACTGTGCTGTCAGTGCGCTCAACAACTTGTGCCTGAGAAGCGAAGCCTCTGTCATTCAAGCTGCGAGGGCTGGAGCTTTTGGTGCCTTGGCCTCCACCTTCCAACCGGATGAGCACGTGCAGTTGATGACGACAACGGTGCTCTATCTGCTAACTCTGCAGGATGAAGCAGGTGATGTTTGGGACTTCGTGCAGTGCGATGGCTTGAGTCATTTGATTTCCACGATGATGCGCTTCATGGCATCCTTGAAAGTCCAAGAGCAAGTGGCTTCGATTTTGCAAAGCCGCGGTCTCAGAGACAGGAGATGAGATGAAGAAGGAGATGAAAGGAGACGATAGAGCAAAACTCTTGAATGTGCATCAAGGTATAGCACATATTATCAATTTGGAGATATTTGAAGCAACGATTACTTATTTATGAGTTTCTTATCTAGTTTCTTTGTATTCTCTGGAATCGCTGAAGGAGTCTTGAACTCAGGAAGTGGTCGTCGTCCAGAGGTTCTGGAAGCTATTCTCCAACAAGGAGGACTTGAGGGCATTCTGACCGCGATGCTGGGAGCTTGGTGTGCTCAACATCTCAGCCTTGTGCGTGTAGGCAGTCTATGCCATTGATTGGCCATGATTGGCCATTGTCATTGCTTGCCATTGTAGGCATCGTTTTCCCATGTCGGCAAGGATTCAGGCAGGGCGGAGTGAAGGCTGAAGGGAAGATTCATAGCATTGGTTGAATTTGGCAGAGCGGCCAAGCCGAACATCCACCAGCACTCCAAGAAGCTCATTGAAATTCACAAAGAAAAAACAGCACAGAGAATACAAAGGTTAAAAAGGCACATTCACAAAAATCAAAAAGCCTTGTTGCTTCTCGCGATGCTCCTTGTGCGCTACTTGCGTTGGTTAGCTGTCGAGGAGTCCGGATGTTATTTGACATCACGTTGGGCAAGTGCCAGTTGATGCCCCAATGCTGCCAATTCCCGAATTTTATTTCAATGCTCAGTTCAATGCTCTATTTCAAAGCCACCCGCAGCACATTCTAGCGCATTGAACTTGCATCCGGCCATATGCAAATTGCCAGGTCAGTTGCTCGCAAGATGTCGCAAGATGTCGCAAGCCCTGTCATCAACTGTCGTTTGAGGCCAGCACGGAGCAGAACGCGTTGCAAAAGGAGGTGCGGTCGAGTTGGTTGTCTGCTACTCAGGAGCTCAGGAGTTGCTCTCTCAGTGTCGATTGGAATCTTTGGAGACTTGAATAGACTTGCTGGATGCCGGAAATAGGTATACGGATGCATACGGTATTGGTGTGTATCGGTATACTTCATGTATACTTCATTACTTCATTATACTTCGGTGATCTTTGATGTGGAACTGAAAAGCTCAGGCACTCGCAATGCGGAACCACCTTGCTCAGGTGACAGCATGTAATGGTCTCGCAAGGGCACATGCCATGGAGACCATAGTTTTGAGATTGCTGAAGTGTTTATAGCAATAACATGCAGTGGCTTGGTGTTAGTTCGCAATCAATGTGGCCAAGCGTCTTTGATTAATTCCAATACTATACACAGCAAGAACCAACGTGAGAGCGTCCTGACGAGAAGAGGTGTTCTGAACGCCCGCGGGCTCTACGGGCTCTATGGGCTCTACGGGCCCTGCGGGCTCTACGGGCTCTGGGCCCCCAAGGAATTTACCGCAGCAAAACGCACCACAGCAAAACGTACCATGACACAACGTACCAAAGCAAAACGCGCAATGCACCACAGCAAAGCGTACCAGACAAAAACAAACCAATACAAAACGTACCAGAGCAAAACGTACCAAAGCAAAACGTACCAGAGCAAAACGTACCAGAGCGAAACGTACCAAAGCCACACGTGCCAGAACAAAACGTACAAAGAGACAACGTGCCAAGTCAGTCTTCAAAATGGTAATTTTGCCTCAGTTTCTGACACTGAACATCGAGAAAGCCGAGAACGGCTGCAGGTTAGAGTTCCAAATCGGAATTTCACTTCAGTTTTTGACGGTCAATGTCCACAAACGCGAAACAGTCGCCGGGGAAAACTCAAAATCGCAATTTTGACGCTCAATGTCCACAAAACGCAAAGCTGTCAGCGGGGAAAACTCAAAATCGCAATTTTACCGCAATTTTAATTTTTGACAAAGTCCACGAGACGCGAAACGGTCGCCGCCGACACCTCCAAATCGCAATTTTACCGCAATTTTGAACGTTCAATGTCTACAAAGCGCGAAACGCGCACTGCGGACACCTCAAATTCGCAATTTTACTGCAGTTTTTGACCTCAACATCCAGGAAGCCAAAAATTCAAAATGGCAATCTCGCCTAAGTATTGGACGTCCCATAAACACGAAACGGCGCACATGTCGGCACTGCCTCGGCCTTAGAGAGAAGAAGAAAGAAGAGCGAGAGAGATTTGCAGATGTGAAAGTGAGAAGCTCTAGATCTGCAGATGTGAGGGTGTGAAGATCTAGGCCTGCAGATGTGAAGGAATAAAAATCTAGATCTGCAGATGTGAGGGTGTGAAAATTAATCTAGATCTGCAGATGTGAAAGTGAGAAGCTCTAGATCTGCAGATGTGAGGGTGTGAAGATCTAGATCTGCAGATGTGTTGATGTGAAGATGTAGATCTGCAGATGTGAGGGTGTGAAAATTAATCTAGACCTGCAGATGTGAAAGTGAGAAGCTCTAGATCTGCAGATGTGAAAGTGAGAAGCTCTAGATCTGCAGATGTGAGGGTGTGAAGATCCAGATCTGCAGATGTGCTGATGTGAAGATGTAGATCTGCAGATGTGATGATGTGAAGATGTTGATGCGCTAATGTCGTGATGTGAACATGTTGATGTGCAGATGTGATGACGTGAATTTGCTCATGTGCAAATGTGATGGCGTGAAGATGTAGATCTGCAGATGTGATGATGTGAAGGTGTTGATGTGCAGATGTGATGGTGTGAAGATGTTGGTGTTCAGATGTGCTGGCGTGCAGATGTTGATGTGCAGTTGCGATGACGTGAAGATGTTGATGTGCAAACGTGACGATGTGAAAATGTTGATGCGCAAATGTGATGATGTGAAGATGTTTAAATAAGGTTGTTTTTTACGATGAACTCTTCGCCGGCGCTCTCGGGAACACTGCGCACTAAGAACTTCAGGACAAAAGGCTACTATCAACATGAGTCTGCAAATCCACATGTACATACAGATATGTGAATCCACATTTACGCAGATCCATTTCCGATAAGTCGCTGCATCGAATCTTCTGGGGTCTACGGGCGCCATCAGCTCTATGGGCCTTGCGGGCTCTCCGGGCGCTATGGCCTCTATGGGCCCTCTGCGGGCCCTGGGCGCGGGCCCTGCGGGCTCTCCTGACCCTGCGGGCCCTACGGGCTCTATGGGCTCTGAGGGCCCTGCGCGGGCTCTGGGCGCGGGCTCCGCGGGCCTACGGGCCCTACGGGCTCCGCGGGCCCGGCGTCCCAGGCACCTGTACCCGTCCTGACCTCAAAGTACCAGAAACCCACTGCATCAATACCTGAACCGATGATAGTGCATGATAGTGCAAGAGAGCCAGAGAGAAATGGGAAGAGAGAGATACACATGCACACATGCACACATGCCCTGAACTCATTTATGTTTCCAGATTGTGCAGTTTTCTCGGTGCTTTTGTGTGACGCTTTACATTTACAGATGCGTTCCATATCCTTCCACTCGTTTTGCGCTGTGTTTCGCCACGAAGCCAGGTGGATGTTCAGGTCTTCAGTTGCGTGATGCTCCAATCAGTGGCTGATAGAGTTGTAGACAGTTCAAGCCCCAGAAAGCTCGTTGTTTTTTCTGCAGATGTGATGCAATGTAATTCAGTTCGATAGCATTGGATTCATTATGATTAATTAATGGCGTAGTCTAACAATGTGAAATGTTGTTTTTATATATTTCTCGTCTGGTCATTTATGTCTCCAATCCAACCACGCTGTCAGTGGATTCTTGGGTGATACAGTCATGCCGCCACTGACTGCCAGTGTTGTAGTATTATGATTATCCATGAACATGCGCATTATCCAAAGAAAGACCCCGCGACATTTTGCAGCTAGTCATGTTGGAAAATCTTGCATCCATGCGTAGAAAACAGGAGCAATGTACTGTTTGTGTTGTCAATATGATTCAGCATCGTATCTATCTGTTTGTTTGTTTGTCTGTCTGTTTGTTTGTCTGTCTGTTTGTTTGTCTATCTATCTATCTATCTGTTTGTTTGTCTGTCTGTTTGTCTGTCTATCTATCTATCTGTCTTCCTGTCTTCCCGTCTTTCTATCCTTCTATCTCTCTGCCTATGGGTCTATCTATATTTTTCTCCGTGTGTGTCAGCCTGTTTATCTACTAATTACCAACTTTCTACCTATCTAGTGAACCAGTATGATGAACTAGCCAGCTGCCAGCTGCTCAGTCTATTCCCTTTGCCCAAAGCTATTCTACTCCATTGTATTCAATTCCCATCTGCTCAATGTGGTTGTCCATCAATTTGTGTAATAGTTGTCCCGGATCAATCAGCTTTATTTATGCATGTACTTATCATATCTGATCCTATCTGTCCATCTATGTGCTTATCGATCTTATCTATTTGCCCATGCAGCCAGGTCCTTGATTCATGCAACTTTCCTCTGTTCCGCTTATTTTCCTTGGCTCAGTGCAGTGGTTTCTCTCAGGCCCGCAGGTCATCGCACACTTCGGCGCTGTGGAGGCTTTGGTCAAGAGAAACAATGTGGACATAAGTGTACTGCTGACATATGTAGGTTCAGTAAAAGAAGGGAGTCTAAAAGAGAAACTATACAAGAAGCATAAATAAGGTAAGCATAGTTTTCCGAAATTTGTCTTATGCCTTTCGTGATCAGAGAAACTTTACCTTTCCGGTAGCACTGGCGGACAGATTCGTTTATCGGGAGGCAGTACTCCGCAGCCTCCAGTGGCATGCAGAGGACAGGGAATTCAATGAACTTTTGGGGAAGGCATTTCGGACTCTTTGTAGGACTTCTATAGGATTCCTGTAGGATGCGATGGCAGGCCACCATACTGTATTTGCCAATAAGGATGGCAGTTGTCACTTCAATTTCTGACACAGTTCAATCTCCAGTGGGCTCATGACGTGCAGCGGGATGTACACGAGATAGCTCATGCAACAATATTCCAGCGTGGAATACGCTACGTGGATTACGTTCTCGGAATCATTTGTTTGCGATGGGGTATGCTGCTGCTTCATGCATCTTCATGCATGTTTGGTCATATTTTTCATGCCCCATTGAGCCATCTTTTAGGTGGACATCATCCATTTCACCGATGCGGCAATGTCAGCATAGACCTTCATAGATGTGGATTGGACATGTAAACATATATGTATAAACATATGTAAACATTGGAGTAAAATCTGTTTTGACGTTGACGGTTGATACTTTTGGAGGTTTGGGGGGTTCCAGGTGGGACAGCTTCAAGAAGTTGCCGTCCGTGCGCCATACACTCAGCGACAAACATTCGGACAGAAGCGTTGGCGCCGTTTCCATCAGATGTGTTGGGCTACTTGATGTCATTTGATGTCTTTTCCTACTTTGCTAATGTGGTTGGAGTGGACAGTCATGAGAGACACTTTTTGATTTGTTTATGTTTGAAAGCCACCGAGCTTTTTGGAGGCGAGGAGTGACTCTTTGGTGGTTCAAGATAACAACCAATACAACTGGTCTGAAAAATGCCATCACTTACATCACTTCCAAAAGCACATGACTGTCTGTCTCAGCCCAAACGACTAGCACCTTCCAATTGCGGGTTGGCAACTTTTGGTATCATTGATTCCGCGCCCAAGCAAGACAAAGGTAACGAAGGTCGGTGTGTTTTTGCGAGAGTGATGATGAGTGGCTACCCTAAGGTTGCACAAATTTGCACAATTTCAATGTCTCATGCGGACATTCAACCGAGGCTTTGCAGTGCTGGACTTGACCAGGTCTGCAGGTGCGATGCGCCACGCGGAAGGATGGCCAAGAGCATGGCCAAGAGGATCCAAGAGGACCCAAGAGAATCTAAGAGGATCCAAGAGAATCTAAGAGGATCCAAGAGGATTAGATGCAGATTCGGAATGATTCGGACAGATGGAACGGCTATGGATTGGCTTGCTTTGAACAGATGCAGGCGGAAAGTGGTGGAGTATGGCATGTGGCCTAGCACACTTTGCGATCTAGATATCTAGCGATTGTTTTGAACTATTCATGCCTGTGCAGCGCCTGGGTCCATCGCAGCCCCAGCAAAGTGATCGCCCTTAAGCTCAACGCAAAGGATAGGAAAGAAAGAAACCGCGGAAGGAAAAGTCAAAGTTAAAACAAAGAAAGGAAAGGAAAAGAAAAGAAGGAAAAGGGGAGAGGAAGACCGTGGGAGGAAGAAGGGCAGGAGAAATTGAGAGGAGCAAAGGGGAAAAGAAGAAAGGGCAAGCCAAAAGGGAGGAAATAGAGTCAGAGATAAGCAGAGATAAGTAGAAAGGAAAGGGAGGAGTAGCCAGAAGCCAAGGAAGAAATGGGGAAGCCAGGGAACAAACCGAAAGAGGATCAAGAGGAGAGACCATGAGTCTAGCCACCTCCTTGGGGGCTGTGCTGGCATGTTCAAGGGATAGGATCTAAACCTCGACGCTGCTAAGCACATGGTATACAAATTACATCAAATTACATATACAAGGTATACCATACAGTATTCTTCTGACATGTGTGCGAGAGAGGGGTATCACACCCGCATCCCATCCTTGTGCATTTTACCCTGCCTTGCATGAGTGGCCGGCGGGCTACGAGGTTTGCCCAAAGATCCGAGTTTGCAACTCAATGACTTCACAAGTTGGGCGTGAGCTGAGAAAGTGGTCAGATCCGGTCAGGTTTTAGGGCCATTTCAGGGTGATCGGGTGATTGAAATTGGTTGGAGCACAGAAGGGGCTCTGACGCTGGGACTGGACTTGGGCCTCCAGTGGGGTCTGGAATGCCTGTCACCTGTCCGTGTCCTGCAGGCAATTTACATGGCTATATCTCAGCTATATAAATGAGTGACTTTAAGTTTTGATTCAGATAAAAGTATAGATACATATAGCATACATGTTTATACACGTGCAATGATGGACGCAGTGAGAGAAGGAAAAGATCGCTAAGGTGAAGCCCAGTCATCCGAAATGGCCCCAGCTGCATTTGTCGTGGACGATGGCTTTCGTGGAAAGAAGGCGTGGGTTCAAAAGTTTGACGACCGATTGTACACACCCATGACCGAGACATTTGCACTTGGTCAATTCAGGTGGAGCTTTGGACACTGTGGGGCCGCAGAGAACCGGGACAACTGGAGGAGATGCCTTGAAGCAATGAAGCTTTGAAAATTGAATTTTGTTTCAATCTAATAAAGTTTAAGTTTACTTGATACTTTCTGAAGCTTATGAAACTATGCGATGTTTGAATTGGCACTTTCACGATCTTTCGAATGGCATTGGCCTTTGTACTTGCATCCAAGCATATCTACCTCGCTACCTCGGCTCCAGGTTTCAGGCAGTCCAGTTGACAGGGAAAGCATGAGGAAAAGCATAAGGAAAAGCGTACGAAAAGATGAGATGGAAAAAAGAAGATCTGAGAAGATGAAGATGGATGCAAAAGGAATGGAAAGCACAGTAAAGCATAAGGATATCAAAGCATAAGGAATGGCAATCGAAGAGATGAAGATTTGGATTGCTTTTACCGTCTCCCGTGCAATCTGGTGTCAATGCAGCAGGATGGTGACTCTGCAAATGACCAGCCCCTGCTTGACACAGAGGGAAAGGAAGATTTGAAGGTGCCGTCCAAAATTTGGGAAGGTCCCATGCCAAAGATTGGCTGAACAAGTGAATGGCGTTTCTTAATTCCCATTTTTAGCGGTCTTCACTATTCTTTCCATTAAACGTTTTCCCTTCATTCTGGCCCTGCTTCCGACTATGTGTTATTCTCCACATTTGCTTATCTATGCTCACCTCCTTTTTTAAAGGTGTGTTTCTCGTGTTTCTTACAGATGCTTTAGTTGCTCCTAGGTGTGTTCCCTCTTTTCCTTTCATTTGTCTCCTGCGGTTTCTTATCTTGCTGCCTCTTCCTCTCTCTCCCTCCCTCACTCCCTGCTTGACCCTACTATCTACTCAATCAATACCCCTACAATCCCCTACATGCCACTACTGAATCAAAGACGTCGACTTTCAAAGGTCGAACTCTTATGAACTCTTGATAGTTCCGCAATACACTCTTGAAGTGAGACCCGATCTTAACCATGTGCGCTTTTTTTCCTAACCATGTGTGACGATTTTCTTAACCATGTATGTCAGTTTTTCTTAACCACGAAAGAATTTACGTTCCTAACCACGAGTGTTTTTTTCCCTAACCACGAGCATTTTTTCTTAACCACATAATTTGAGTATTATAACTCCGAACAATATTATCCATATCTGTTCACAGCTAGAATTGTTGAAACTGAATGGCGGTTGCTTGCGAACTCAACGGTCATGGACAATGGGAAATCGACTTACAAGCACCGGTGATAAAAACATAGGAATGCCAGATAAAAACAGTCTCCCGTGGAAGGCGCACAGTCTCCCGTGGCAGGCGAACAGTCTCCCGTGGCAGGCTTACAGTCTCCCGTGGCAGGCGAACGATTTCCCCTGGCAGGCAACCAGTCTCTGGCCCGCAATCTCCCGTGGCAGGCGTACAGTCTCCCGTGGCAGGCGTACAGTCTCCCGTGGCAGGCGTACAGTTTCCCGTGGCAGGCGTACAGTCTCCCGTGGCAGGCGTACAGTCTCCCGTGGCAGGCGTACAGTCTCCC
>VSDK01027348.1:14511-71646 GCA_009767595.1 Symbiodinium kawagutii
AGGCACACAGCTGGCGTGGCAGGCAAACAGTCTCCCGTGGCAGGCGCACAGTCTCCCTGTGGTCTGAAATGCAACTGGAACTAGTTGTTACTAGTTCCACTGCATCGTAGTTTCTTGGAGGGCCACCTCAGAGTCCACAGGTTAATGTGTTGAGCTGCCTTTGCGGAACCTTCTCCTTCAGGCTGAGGCTGATAATTTTCGACCTTGGCCACATGTGAGCACGAAGCATCGTTTCCAGGGGTTGCATGAGTCAAAATCAAAGAAATGGAAATGGACATATTGATGTATTATAATTCATAGTGCTGGGTGAAGTACGCATCCGGTTTGTGATCACTGCCATGTTTAGACGTCCTCCCCACCGAAAAAACGTGGTTAAGTGCATAAGCGCGTGCGTAGTAAGGAAAAAAAACATATAGGGTTAAGTTTTTTTTGTTTTTGCGGGGTTAAGAAATGCCCTCTTGAAGTCAAAGTGTGGGGGACCCAAAGGCTGTTTTGCAAGTCCGTTTGCGTAGACTTGTGGGTCTGGATTTGGAAGTCGCAAACATTTGTGGCCCGAGATATGCATTCTATGTTCAATTATTGAACTGATTAGCAACGGGGCTTGCATGTGGGAAGTGTGAGAGGAACAGGTCCAAAAAGCCCGATTTACATTTCCACAGTATTTCTAATGTATCGACATGGATTGGAGAATATGATAGTTGATGCTCATTTTGAAGCAGATGCAAATTTAAAGCGCGCGAAGATGAAGTGCACGATGAAGCGAGGACTTACACGTTTTCACCCGCATCAGTCTTCAGGCCTGTGACACGCCAGATGAGCCACCTTTGCGTGGTGTCCATTTGCAGGAAACTCAAAAAGAATGGAATACATTGGGATGCATTGGGGATATCGAATCGGCAAGTGCTAGCAGCTACTGAAATGTAAGATTGACAACATGAGAGTGATTGAGGCTTTTCCGGGCTTTGCTGCATCCGCATGGCGACATTGCAAGCGCGTTGCATTCTGCGACCGCCTTAATCTAGAGTTTAGCGGATGCTTTGTAAGCTCATGACTCATGTTCTTGAAGCCTGAGAAATTAATTGCTGCTAGAAGCCCAAACGATGGGACACACTTATGCCTATACCGTACATATCCATTTCTACTTAGTTGCCAGCTCCAGACAAGGAGGATCTAAGGGTCTATTGCTTGTCCAAGGCTACTTGTGCGCTATTGGCACGCATTGCTGCGGATGGGAATGAGGAACGTAGATTTGAAGCCGTTGCAACGGCTGTGTTGGTGGATCACAAACTCTGTCAGGCCGATGTTCTGGAAGAAGGAGGCCTGTGCACCTGGTGGGAGGGTTTTGGCGACGTGCCTTCAGATGATTTGTTGAACTTTTGAAATACAAAGCGTGCTTTGACTTACTTGGATTTACTTAGTGTCTTCTTTGTGCCACTAGGTGTTATTGTAGCTAATTGTGAGATATTGCGAGTAATTTACTATTTTTTCGTTTGGAAAGGATTGACGTTCGCTGGGGCCACGGCTCTTGACAGTGGTTCTGCTTCCGGGCTTTCGGCCATGGTGATACATGTAGGTCCTGGATGGTCTCGGTCAGTGACCCATTTGTGCAGTATGTGTTGCAGCTTCCTTTGTCAGGCTTTGTTGATTGGGTCTTGTCATTACCTGGGTCGGTGACATGCGGTGACCATCACGTTAATCATTCTGGCGTACAACAACCCCAAATGCAAGCACTATCGGATCGACAGGAAAATCATCTCCGCCACTCTACTGTTTCACTATTTCATCACCACACCAACAACAGCCAGAACAACCACTTGAAGCAGAACAGAGCCACAACAAGGTTGGCGGTCAACAAAAATGGTAACAACGAAAAGAGAGAGAGAGAATGACAAGTACCAACCCAGCAAAAAGCGAGCAGCATGTAGCAACAAATGACAACCCCACAAGTGGGTGTTTCTCAAAATACGGGTACACCCACCATGACCGAACGATCCAATCAAAGAACAACCAGACCAAACACCCAGAATCTACAAGAAAACAAACTTGCAAGCAGAGCACAACGTAATAAGGAGCTGGCCGGCTGCCTAAGGAAGCCAACAAACAATCAGTCAACAGGAACAAGAATCTTATCTTGCATAGAGATCCTAGGCATATGCGGTTGAGGATGAAATTTGGTGGGGTGGGAGAGAAGCCCAGTTACTACTTGCCACATCTTGCAGCCAGATCAAAAAGGGACCAGTGTCCAGCCAAAGAAACAACCAGTCAGATCCAGCCAGTATGGTAACATGATGTAAAAAGCTGTCAGGTAAAGAGATGCATGTCATCGATTGTCATCGTACGTTCATTCGTTCCAGTTTTTGCTGCAACGCCACCCCTATGCTGCAGGCATTGTTGCAGCCACAAGATCTGCAAAGTTGCATGCCTCCGATCCCCAAGTGCAGGCCGATCAGACTTCGAACTCTGCAAAAATTGTTTGAAGTTCACAAATTTTGTTGGACCGCAAAGGGTTGATTTTTCGACTCGCAGATGGGAAAGGAAAGTGCTATGGATTGTAGCCCCGTTTTTAGCACAAGAATTTGTGACTCAGGTGGATGCGTTTGACCTCCTGGACAACTTGGTATCTTCACCAGTACCAGGTGACTCCCGTGGTACATTTCTGCCACTGATTCAAGATATTTCAAGAGATTTCAAGATATTCATGTCATTTCTTCTGGAGGACCATGTTGGACCCAATGGGGTCACCATTTCTATGTGCCAAGGTCCAAGCGCTTTGGTCCAGATGGCAAGTGCCTATGGAGCAGTCGAATTGATTTTACAAGCTTTGAGGCCCGCCACTAAATCTAAATCTACTTCAAGGCGCATGTGATCTTTGCATAACTCGGCAATCACAGTGAAACCAGATCCACATATCTAGAGTGAAATGAAAATATGTTGAAAGTAATGGCCATGCCACGTAAAGACATTTTTTTTGACTTACAGTATATAAAGGGCCAGTCTTTTGAATGTTTTCAAGTTTGTCTAAAATCTGTTGGCCCAAATTGTTTGCAGCTCGTCCAGCTGCAGGAAGTATCCAGAGCACAGGGGGGTGCTATTCTCCAGCGCAAAACTGCTTCGCAGTTTGATATGCACGGCACTTAATGAATGATTGTTACAGTGTATCATATTTGCAACTGATTGCCATTGACAGCCATTGGATGCGATTATATAGTGCCCCGCAGCAATACAGATGTTGACCAACAATGTTGTAGGCAGGAGACGCTTACCCAGCTTGTGTCGTTGGCATCGATCATAGCCCTGAAGATATTCCCAGAAACAGGAATGCTCAGGTTTTACACATTTCTAAGGCCAAGAGACCAAAAGAAAAACTAGTCGCATGGTGTAAGGGATGCAGGGCAGTGCTTTGATACTTCGTTGAACGCTATGGGCAAGTCTTGGGCTTTTGAGTTTTTCAGAGCCCAGGTGACATCCTTTATTCTTCCTTTGCCTTCCCCATCCTTCACCATCCTTCACCATCCTTCACCGTGACAAGGGCGTCAATGTTTGGTGTGACTTCCTATGACTTCCTATTTGAGTGTAGGGGAAGTGGTGGCTACCTTTCCGAGCTTGTACCATGCAGTGTGCACATCGACAGCCATTGACTCGGCAGAAATCATTCGGGTATTCAGTGGGTATCAGTGGGTGCTTCCTGCACCGTGGGCTCTAAGTTGGTGGCGATCTTTCTGCAAGCGAGAGCGCCTTGTCCAAAAATGTGGAGGCTCGCCAGACCAGAGGTGGAGGAAAACATCCGAAAATTACAAAACGACAACTATTGTAGTGCAGGTTTAAGTTTCGTTGCCGCTTAAGCAGACGTGGGATGACATGGCGCCATTGGTAGGGTTTCTCGCACCGATTCTGAACGCTGTGTGGTGAGGAATCATGAGGGTACGAGATGTTTGCAGTGTGGGGGGGGAACTATTTTAAAAAGCTGAGAAGGGAAAGCACGCCCGAGAATGTCCCCGCAATCGTTGCAGGCTGCGATCACAAATTTGGAAGGATTTGCTGAGGGTTTGAGAGTTTGGAGCCTCAGTGGGCAAGAGTGGAGAACTATAAAGAGCTTATAGAGTCATAGGGAAACTGGTGTCCCTTTTTATAGATCACCTAAGAATGCTCGTGGAAGCTTGGAGGGTTTGGATTTGTGGAAAAAGGAAAAAAAGATCACCTAAGTAAGTCGTTTAAGTGCATATAATATGGCAACAATGTGGGAGCTACAATGGTTCAGACTCCCACTTGCCCCTCAGTGTTTGATGAAGTTAAAGATGTCAAATGATTCGCTTTTGAATTTTGTTATATAATTTGACGTGCTTTTAATTTGTTCAACTCTTTTGGCGAGGTGCACATTGTTTATTCAGGTATTGGTCTTGCCCATTGCAAGTCATAGTCATGAACTAGTTCCAGCATGGAACATAGATGTCATGTTGGAACCATTCTTTGTACCGTGCTTGAGGTGGAGACCTTGCTCCAGGACGGAGCAAAGTGACAAGCAAACTGGAAATACTCACATTGGAAATCCTCGAAGTAGACTAAGTAGACACTTGACAGGATCAAAATTGGATCTAGACAAGGCAGACTAGACATATAGAAGTAGAACGTAAACTTGGACAAAACAACATGTCAGACTAAAGCTTTGCACTCGGGCCTTGTGCTTCCTGCAGAATGAAAATCGGGGAATCTGTCGTTTTTTTCGGGGCTTGAAGCAGGAGCTTCGGAGATACTCAGCCGATGTTCCTACAAAGTGTGAGCCTCAGCAAGTGCTGAAAGATGTGCCATCCAATCTGTGGCATTTCAAGGTTGCAGAGTTCCACCTTCGTGTGATATAAGACTGGCATTGATTGGCCTGGCAAACATTGTCGCTGTTTGAAGGAGTCTAACTAAAAGTGCTGAATTTGTTTGCACGAACGAGTCCGTGACTGCGGCCGTTTGAGATCGGTTGGACTCATCTTCTCATTTCTTCCGCACGGCATGTCCAGAACATCTTCGAGGGCACCCCCTGCCAGTCCTCATGATCTCTTCACCGTGTTGTGCGGGCAGCAAGTGAAAGCATCTCGAACAAACTCAGCAGATGCTTTGTGGGAACATGTGGGAAATAGGGAACTGCTAGTCCAAGCTCATCATTGATCCAGGCTTCAAGACATTTCAAGACCTTTGCATTTAGAAAAAGATGAAAAAGCTTTTCTTGGTTGGCGAAGCTGAGGTCAAGAACACCTTCCTGGATGACGTTGTTCGGGAGCAGTCTTCCAACGAGTCTACTCTTGCTGAAGCGCAGACCTGTCCAGTGTTTAGCGCTCCGAATGATGGATTGAGTTTAGGCAGCTCAGCTAGCCATTCAGGGAGTGCAGGTGCCTCTGTTACGCAATCTGACGGTGTTGACACTGCAAACCTGGAGATGCCAAACACCTTGCAGACACTGTCAACGCCGCCATGCACTTTGCGGTACCTCCCAGCTGTGGGTGAAGACTTCACAGAAGTCCTGCCACACACTATGCCCATGGACACTCTGGAGCTTTGGCCAGAGGTCAGAAGTGTAGAAGGACAGGACCTTGCAAGGCCTCAGGATGCTCAACTTCTGCGCGCACTACAAGCCATGCCCAATGCACCGTTTAGAGATTTTCTCGTGCCAAAAATTCATGGAGGCTTGGATGCCAATCTTGGTGCAGTGGCAGGCTTTGCCCCGCCAAATCTTCCACATGTTCCGTGGGCACCACCGGTCCTAAGCACGATTCCGCCAGCACAAAATGCCAAAGAGTTTTTGGCACCAGTATCTCGTCAGATTGCATGATATTTCTTGTTTGCAGCTCATCAGTGTCTTGTGTCATCTATCTCTGGGATGTGCTCTTTTGAGTAGATGTCACATAATGTTGCAACATGCAAGCATGTGCAAGCATTGTTTGTTTTCAGGCATTGTTGGCTTTTGAAGGATCATCTTCGGTTGTTGGGTTGCAGCATTCCCTGATGTTTGTATCTTCATCTCCTCGGTTTCTGTGATTGTTTCTTTACCTCAGCTGGCCCTGACATCAGTGTCACATAAAGCAATTCCCCATCGGGCCAGGTTTGTTGACAAACATGTCACTCATGCAGATTCATGCAGCACTTGTTAGAGAGCAAACGTGTCATCATAAACTCGTCCCAAACGTGCCATCTGGGAACAGCAAGCACCAACGAAAAATGGATCAGCAGCGAAACTATGCGTAATTGCAGTTTTCATTTTCGACGTCTTGGTAGCTTACTCTCTGCAGCATCGTGCTTCCGAAATTCGATGGTATTTGCATGTATTTGCCATGAGGTGGGACAGGAGGCTTGTGATGACGAAGTTGGCGAAGTTCGTGAATCAGGGGAGAATGAGATCCAGCTAGAAGCCGCATGTGGGGATGTGACAGCAGAGGGGGCAGGAAAGGAGAAGAAGAACAAGAAGAAAAACGTCTCGAAGATTTGGTGCCATTTCTACTTGGAGCCAACCATGCTTCGTAGTGGATTCGACGTGAACAAAAAGATCATTGGACACGGTGGCACCAACACCAAGCGTATCTTCGAGAAGACAGGACTGTTCAGCCTCCAAATATACTGAGAAGACTTGGCTAAGTCCTTGCATAGGTTCTGTCAATACGAAGTTTCAGAACTGCAAAGTTCTCACCACCCATCCAAATGTAGGTCGTGCATGGTCAGGCGGTGAGGCTCTAGCACAGGAAATTGCTTCTTGATATGCCTGGGGGCGTAAACTCCCACCTTTGCCAACCGACTTTCGACACATTGTGGGCAGAACCGGGGAATCTGAGGCGCCTGGAAAAGCAACCATTGTAAATTGCAAACAAAATATAACAAAATAAAGTTAAAGGAAACAACTCCGAGACCGGAAAGCACAAAAATCTCCTAGAAGTTGTTTTAAAGTCCCCAGGCCAACTGGATTAATTCTAAAGTCCGCAGCCCAACTGAAAGAAAAACAAGGAGATGTAGCAGCTGATTTACAACAAATGGAAATCACCAAACAGCACCAAGTAAATCCGAATTGCAAAGGGAAGCCTCAAGGCTAAAAAGTCAGACTTGAACCAATTCTTGACAGGTACCAAGAGCGTTACTTTATTTGAAAAAGGCATGAAACAAATCAAAGAAGAAATGAGGAAATCACATGAAATACATTGTTACTGTATTATGAAAATTTATGAAATCATGGACAAGTAGCCTGAGCAACACGAGTCCATTTGTGCACATCCTCGTGAGAAGAACTAGTCCCCAGGGGATTCTATTCGCTGTGGGAGTTCCTCAGACCTTGATAGACCTTGGCATGACCATCCCCATGGCTTCGAAAATCTTCGAAATATCCCCGAAAGCGATGCCAAACTCCTATAAACTCCTGTACCAAATCCCAAATGATCTACATTGTACTTGTAGAATCTACATGCTTCTCGGGGCTGAGACTGGATGATATTGGATTTGCAGAAAGCTTGCTTCTTTTCTCGAAGCTGTTGCTATTTGTCGCTTCTTGATTTTGTTGGCTTGTTCTTGTGGTGTGTTGGTGGTTGTTGGTTGCTGTTGGGATTTGTATGGATTTGTTGGGTGTCCAAAGTTGTGAAAGGTTGCTGAAAATGGCTGTTGCTAAACACTTTTCCTTTGGCGCACTATGCTTGTTGTCAGCGTCGGCGGATTTGTCACGTGACATGTATTTTTCCTCGGCACCGTTGGAAGGAAGCATCCTTCCATTTTTCATGTCCTGAACTCCAGCTGTGGTGTGCCGCATGCCGGCCTTCGCAGTAGGGGGTCCCAAAGTCATTTCAGAAGCTATGAATGGTTCATGCTGGCCTTTCTTCCGAACTGTTCCAGAAAAATGACTTGGATTTGGGTACAGTACCTTCATTAGATATATAAGAATGATTTGATGATTAGCAAATCCGAACATATTTTGACAAATTCGAAGCGGTTTCTGTATGTTTTTGCATTTGCTGTTGGAGGAGCTAAGATTCGCCTGCGTGGGCGTGGCAGCGGGCACTGCGAAGGAGAACGTGGAGAGGCTCCGGTGCCCTTGATGCTGGCCGTGTCAGCCTTAGTTGCAGAGAGTCACATGTATGGCATGTGTCGAGTGTAGGAAATGGACGAGGTTTTGTAGGACACACTTTGGCAGGGACATGGAATTACCTGGAATTGCCATACACGTGGAGAATGCGATGTCAAAATATGTGAGCAATCGGGACAAACATACACATGTTTACAATTTAAAACAATAGGAGTAACACGTTGTGTTTTTACGGTAGTTGCATGTGGTGACTAGGTGTCTCACATGATGTTGCATGTATCAATCTTATAGTTTAGATTTAGATATATAAACATAGGCGCATATTTGTACATCAAGCACTGCGTCGCCGTCCGCTGCTTCGCCTCACTCCGCCCTTTTGTCGTTTTGCCGTGGCATTGAGGTAACATCGGACACGCGCAATCAAGAAAATTTTGTCCATGCACTTGAAATGTCTGCGCAGCTGCTGCAGACAGTGACCAGCAAGTTTCCAGATTACTGCAGAAACCATGCGCAGAATGCCACGGTTCTGCAACCTCTTTTCTGGATCGGGGATGCCTCCCAGGATGCACTAGCAAGTCTCGAACACGTCAGTGGCTCTCAAGTTCTGATTGGAAAGACGGAGGTCACGCTTTCATTAGATGCTGGATCTGGCGGAGTACGTAGCTCCAGGCGAGGCTATTGATGAGACCAACCTTATGCATGCTGTGGCTTGTGATTTCAACGGCCAAAGTAATTCATGGCTCTCCCGAGATTGCTTCGGCCAAAGCCTTCTCTTGCTTCGACTCTTTGTACTCGAAACCATTCTGATGCCTGGCGTAGCAAACATCTGTAAACATGCAGAATTGTTGAAGTTTCTACTTTGATCAAACGCAACCTTGTGTGTCATGACTTGATGTTTGTACAATAGGGCTACTGCGCTGGTGGTTTCAAAGAACGGATAGAGTACCCCAAGTTGCCGAACGGTAACGCCATTTTGATCCATTTTGCCTTTCATGGATGCCAAATGGCATTTCATGCGCTCTCGCGACAAGGAGAGCAGTAGGTCTATTTGATCCCGTCACTGATCCCACGTCCACGACTGCATGTTCTTCAATGAAGGCTTGGCCTTCCAAAATATGCCAAGGGAGGGAGATGTTGGGGGCCAGGTTGGACCATGTTATTATAAACACTTGAACAACAAAAGATCCGTCGCTCACCGCCACTCCATGCCACTCCTGGCATCTCCCCCTGATGCTCAGAGCCCACAGGAAAAAATGATCAGAGCTTGGCAGCGGTTGAAGATTGAACAAAGAAATGAGAAAAAGATAGAAAAAGTAGAAAACTGAGAGAGAGAGAGAGAATGAGAGATATATAATTATGTAGAAAGCACAGTTTAAAAACAATGTGAATTATCATGAACTATCTAAATGATTTTCAATGTAAATTATGTAAAATTAAGTTGTAAATGATAAATGAATGCATTTCAGCAATTGTATTGAATGAACCTGGTGAATCATGCTGGATCCATTCGAACCTCTTAGATGTGTGCAGGATGTGTGGTTGGTGGTGATATCATCAGCACGTATCAAAGTGCAGGTACATGATGATACATGACATATCAACACAGGGTACTCTTGTTGCCTGAAGTCATGTTCATGTGCAGCTCAGGTGCACCTCGCAGGGAGTGATTGAACTCTTGATGAAGTCCCTTACCATTTTTGCTGCGGATGTGGAGATCCAGGATGTGCTGGTGCTGTCCGGGGTACTGTATATTTTTCTGTCCAAGTGTTTCATACCTATTAATTACATCCTAATGATGCCATATTTCATGCTTATCACGTATAGTCAAAACGGCTGCGGCAACGACAACCACGACGAAACCACACCACCCAAGCCAAGTCCCTGTAACAGTTCACAGCCTGGTTTCTTTTTGTGTGTGCATCTGGGCTTTCTTGTCAAACACGTAAAATGTGAGGTGCTTGGGAACCTCCTGTTTCCACAGCCACAGGCTGACAGAAAACTCATGGAATCTCTGATAACGAGACAGCGTAAGACCTGTACGGGCACAAGTTTTGACCTTGTCCTGGCGATAGCTGGGGTTCCTGCATTTTGGTTTGCAAAGGAGCTGGTCTTGGTGGCCTACCGAGAATTAGCAGCAAATCGTCCTGTGCTTATTTTCCCCAGGCCGGACCTTGATAGCTTAGTCATCAGGAAGTGAAACGAGAGAGAGAGAGAGAAAGAAAGAGGCCTGCCAAATTGCATCAAATTGCCATATGGTTTCGCTGACTCAGAAGCTTGTGCGAATGAATCATGGAAAAAAAAGCATGAAAAAGCAACAACTAAATCCAACACACACAGAGAACAAATGCATAGAGACACATACACCTGTGTATATATGTGTGTGTGGTGCCCCCGTCAACCCACTTTTTTTTAATTTGTCGGTATTTAAAGCGAACTCTTTATGTTTCGGCACCCCTTTTGAATTGTAAGAATTCTAGTACTTATAGCCTACCTTCGCCACATCATTGTTTGCACTACAATCCTTGAATCCTAAATTTGGCAAAGTTGCAAGGCTGCCTATTGTGCCAGATTCAGAATTTAGATTCAAGATTCCTCCAGGATCCTTGGATCCAATATGATCCAATGAAGCCAGGATTGGACAAGATTGGATCCAAGAGTCCATCTTAAATCTTGAATCCTGAATTTTGCAATGTCATGCAATACATTCTGTGGCAAAAATGGTCGAAGCACCAGAATCCATACCCTGGTTCGAGACAGTTCTTTACCTTCACTTTCAATAGATTCTCTGTATAGATTATTGCCTGTTATTTTTTTCGCATTACAGTATATGCTCCTAGGTTTCCCTCCAAATCTTTTGATACCGTTAGAGTAGGAGTATGAGTAGTAGTACTAGCACTAGTAGCACTAGTAGTAGTAGTAGTCGTCGTCGTCGTCGTCGTCGTCGTCGTCATCGTCGTCGTCGTCGTCTTCGTAGTAGTCGTAGTAGTCGTAGTAGTAGTCGTAGTAGTAGTCCTAGTAGTAGTCGTAGTAGTAGTCGGTAGTCGTAGTAGTACTGTAGTAGTACTGTAGTAGTAGTCGTAGTAGTGTTGTTGTTGTAGCAGTAGCAGTAGCAGTAGCCGTAGCCGTAGTGGTAGTGGTAGTGGTAGTAGTAGTAGTAGTAGTGGTGGTGGTGGTGGTGGTGGTGGTGGTGGTCGTTGTCGTCGTCGCCGTCGTCGTCGTCGTAGTCGTAGTGATCGTCGGTGGCATCCTTTGTTTGTTTTCTGCAATATGGCTGGTGCAATTTCAGGTCTGCCTACTGTAGGTGTTTTCATTCCTTTGGTCAATACAATTAAATTCTTGCTAGCACGCGTCATGCCACTCTAGTGGAACATGTCCAAAGAAGATCTTTGTTTTGAGAAGAATCTAGTATCTAGCAAAGGTTGTTCCATACGTTATTTCACGCAAAAAGCTCGCCCTTATATCAGGTTCGATTCCCTTTGCCTCGGGCATAGTGGCATTTCATTTAGCAAAAGTAACATGCATTTGCCACAAGTTTATTTTCAAAAAAAGAAATGTTTGTCTTACAAATAGGTTGCGTTCATGGAAAGGATGCAACAATTCATATCAGTCTAACATTACCTTTGCTAGAAGTATGGTACTGCGGGCTATTTTTGGACTGCTCTTGCTTTGCCAGAAGATAAAAAAATGCACAACTACACACCCCATGCCGAGGTTCTTGTGGCATGATGCCTGATGTGGTTGGTAGATTTGGGTATTGCCGAAAGTCCTTAGTTGTTCAAAAGATTAAATTCTGATAATTGTTCAGAATATGGTTGCCACAGAAAGGATTGCCATGGTATTGCAATGTCATTGAAAATTGACCTTGAACAAACTTTGCCAACTCAATGTCAAAACGTCATATCATATGTATATGTATTCATTTATTTGTTTACTTATGTATTTTTATTTTTATATATTTCCAGATTTCTTGATTTATTCATGCATTTTTAGTTTGTTTATTCATAAATTCATGTGTTTATTGAGTTATTGCTATTGCTGTATATCTTCCATGTTTACTTTTTTAGATTATTTATTTGTTATCTTGAATTATTTAAATATTTATTTATGTGCACGAATTTGTCTAGTCTTTCGTGGACGGAAGATCATGGAGCGTCGATGAGGGAAGCGTGGCGTCCGAGGCCGAAGTCGGCACCGCATGACCATGCAAGGCACCTGGAAGCAGATCATGGAAGAAGTCAAGGCATCGCCTGAGGGCATCAGGCTGCAATAAGAGCAGTGGCCACATGTCTTTTTTTTAATTGCACTATATTGCGCTCACCTATCAAAGGCTTCAAACACAATAGTATTGTTTCGGCCCCAACCCATTGGGCGTCCAAACTGTACTCAATGTGGCCTGTGAAGTCGAGTGAGCTTCCCTGATTTTGACTGTGAAGCCCTGCAAATTTGCCAATCAGAAAGAAAACAAAAAGCACAATAGATGAAATTTGATTACAAAAAATAGCGCCTTTTGATGCCTTTTGTACAAACTTTGAAAAGCGTCGCTTACGCTCTCCCCTCCGCCTGTACAGCCTCTCCGCTCGGCAACTCCAGCCTCACAGAGCCTTGTATAGTCTTGTGCTACCCTGCAGCCAAGTAACTCATCGGCGCCTCTATCGTGGTATTGCAGCCCTACCTTTCACAAGGATTGTTTACAACCTGGCAGCTTCCGTCAGTTCGGTATCTCTGTCCTCCTGAGCACCTCTTAAAACTATACAGACGATTGCAGACGGACCGCCTCTGAAGATGCAAAACCACCCTCGACTTCAGCACGTTGACTCACAGCCCTAGATTTTATATTGCACTCGAATTTTTACCCCTGAGAAGGAGAGAGAAAGAGAGAGACAGAGAGCGAGAGGAAAGCGACAGAGGAGGGAGGGAAAGTAGGAGAGTGAGAGAGAGAGATAGAGATAGAAAAAAATAAGATTGACCATGATGCGCGATGATGCGCGTAAGATTCTCAGACGTAACATGTGCATGAGGGGGTTGCTCTTGGATTGCTCTCGCCGAGCTGCTTTATTGCAGGGTGGGGCTGCTACATCGGAAATGAAAAATAGGATGGCTGACCCTGAAGTCAAGGGATGGAAGTTGGTTCGTCTGCAGAATTTGGCTTAGGCTGGACTCTGTTGCAAGGTGAACTGGGGTGAAACCTATTCTTGTGTTAAGAGGATTCAGTGTTAAGACGTGCTACCTATCACATCCTGTTGTAGGTGATGAAGTCAAACCAACTGAGTCAACTTGCATGACACGGGCTCTTTGCCAACTCACCGTCACCATCCGTCACCCTGATGAGGCACACCAGGATCAGTCAGCCCTTCAGGTGCGGATCCGAAAGACCAATGTCAAACTGAGAGAACTTTTTGGATGGCTCATCCTTTTTGGCTTCCATCCCACACGGTCAGAAATGTAGCAAGAGCAGAGATGTATTTACTGTAAGAAGAAGGTAGAATTTGGTTCCTTATGTTACTTATGTCTATTATTTCCTTCTTTTGATTCCTTCCCCTCTTCCAACGCCTGGTGGAGAATTTATCATTCTTGCCCAAGAGGCAGCTCGATAATGTGGGGTATACAGGGGGCAGATGTAATGCGTCATCACCGGGGTCTCCCAAGCATTGAAATGTGCTATTGTTGGGGAGCTCAAACAATCCGCTTATATACATTAGGTTAGCAGGCTGCAATCACCAAATCAATTGGGGCATGCAGGGTGCAAATGCAATGGATCAAAACCAGAACTCGCAAAATGGGAGATATATGCAAGCAAACGACCCAGTTACATGATATATAAATATAGTTGATGTCCATCCAGTGGCCAAATTTCGTGATGCCGGTGTGGCCTGTAGGATCCGAATGTAACGGGTCAGGCCTCAAAATGAAGCATTGCATTTTTAGGTTCTTACCCTTAGATGTTGGATTCAAGCGGGAAAAAAGAATGGAACCACTTTTGCTTGGTTCTTACAAACACCAACAAGCACATTTCCCACTGGGTTGGGGATGATGACCTACAGTATATTATACTGGCGCATATTGATGGAAGGTTTGACTTGATCCAGCTTGGGGAATCCTGCGTCATCCTGCGCCCCATTGCCACTCAAGGTCTTTGGGTGTGACTTGATGGAGCTCCAAACGCGTGATTGTCCACATCTAAGGTCCCAAGGACCAAAAGAATCCAAAACATCAGATAGCAGGTTTTGAGTTCGTGATTGCAAGCACTCTTAGGGCCCTGTCAATTTTTGCTTCGATGCTGCCAGCCTTGTCGTGCGATCTTGTTTTCCCAAGGCGAACACGACAACATTGAAGATTTGATTGTCTTTGGAGGTGGGAAGTGGATGAAACTCGTTCATGACTTCTTATGAAACGTATTGAAACGTTATGTCTCATGCCCATGAGTCTCCACGACAGCTTGGCTGAAACGAGTTGAGGGAACGCAGCAAGAGACAGCCCTGGCATCATGGTATGCCCTCACCTGCACCCCTCTTCCTTCGCCTGAACTAAAGTAGCCAGGAATAAATGTATTGATTGGTAACGTATGGTAACGTTCATTTAGATCATCAACATGCGTTCAAAATACAATGCTGGGGAACTATATGTCACCATCCCGCAAAAATCTCAGAAATCCATGCTGTTTGAAAGAATGAACATCACACAATGCGTAAGGTGGACATCACGTCATTCAAGCTTATTTCCACTTTTTTCGTGAAAGAAATTATTCAACCTGATTTCCAGGATGTTTGAATTAACTCAACATTACATTCGAGCCTTGCTAAAGGATTTAGGCGAGCTCAAAGAGACTTTTACATGATGGTTATGCAAAAGGTCTTTCTAAGGTCTCGAAGCAAATTGGCCTTTTGTTTTAGGAATCATTATCTCGCAAAAGCTTTTTGCATGTCCTCGAAAGTTCATTCGCAAAAGATTCTCGAACAAGTGCATAATGGTGAGAGAGGGTGAGTAAAGTTACGAGTTTGTGTGTTGATTTTCGCGAAAGTCGGGCGAAAGTTCGTGAAGAATCCGAAAGATCCGAAAGAACCCCTCCTAGCCAGAGCTAAGAACTTAACCAACGGCACACAACATTATAGAAAATGACATGGATTCAAGCAAAAATGCGAAAGTAATGGTTTTGACGTGTTTTGATCGTGAAGTTCGTGAAGATAGCCGCCTTGGGAGAAAGGAATCTAGATAGACAACAATGTTTTTTTTTCTATGATGTATTTACATATATTTATGAATAGATATATATATATATACTTGTTCTGCTGATTAGCCTTCTTCCCTCATTTCCATCCCATTCAATTCTGATGTCGCTTTTATTTTGGAACATGGAGGCACTTTGGTTTGCTTTGATCTACTTGAACACAGTACAAGTTGATACAAACTGCGGCAAAATGGCGATTCTGCATTGCCAGCCTTGGAATATTGCTGAGCACTGTAGGTGGCAATCTTGTAACGTGGGAGCCAGTAAAGAGAAGGGGCACAGGTATGTACATGGGGGGGTCGGTTGTATCATTATCCGATGGCTAATGAAATTGATAAGGCAGGAATGAAGAGCGAAAGGTCCAGAGATGTCAGTTTGCCAGAGCCAAACACTGACGGTAAGACATGGGGACTCATAGGGACTTTGAATCGAGAACTTTATCAACCATGCTTTCTCCTCAGGAGTGAGATGTAACGCTTGTCCCTACAGGTGTTGGTTGGCATTTGGGAGCCTTGTCGGAGCGCATATGACTATAACACAGGTGCATATTTTTGGTGTAAACATGTAAAATATGTTTATGTTTATGTATATCTATTCGTGTTGATTCATTTTGATGTATTTTTTGATATCGCATGTGATAACAAGACATCCTGGGCCAACCTACTGTACCAAGACCTGTGCTGCAAATCGGGATTTGGACAGGCGTGGATTCGCTCCTCAAGGTGTGAGCCCCTTTCGTGTTTCACAGCTGGACGGATTGCGATAGAAATTATTTTTCCAAAATGTGTTTCCTTTTCCAAGGTCTTCGAAAATCATGCAGAGAATTTGACTGCGTGATCCTCAGCTAAAGTGAAGTGGTATGCCTTGTATTGCCTCGCAAGCATGTTCAACACTGGACCTGTCCATACCTGTCCTGCCCTGAATTGATAGAGTCTGCTAGAAGGTCAAGATTTCCGTAGAAAGAGTGCGCGATAGTGCGTGTCAGGATTTGTCATGCTCGGATTTTGCGATGCTGGGGCGAATGACATGCAATACGACCCAACGAGGTGCAAGAAAGATCATGTGTGGCGGCTGCCAAGCTTGCCAACAGAAGTTTGAGACTCAGAATCCCCACAGCGATATACGAGGATCTAAATGCTGTCTAGCAAAATGGAACAATTGTATGACTTTGTTTGCTTGAAAATGTGAGGCCGGGACATCAAAGACATGTTCATTCAAGGAGCAGATTGAGGGTTCACCAGAAACAGTTGGTGGTGACGTGACGAAATCAGTTTGCAGGTGATGTTTGTAGTCTGTTTTTCGTGTTTGTTCTGGCGATTTGGGGGAAAGCATCTGACAAAGTGTGTACTTTTCATATCCGTTCATGTTCTATTGATGTTTGTGTCTTTGGTTGTACCTCGGTAGACAAGGTTCGAGCAGTTCGCAGGGCTGGCCCCGAAGTCTCCACATGATACTGGTATATTACTTGCCTCTTCCTAATGCTGCGAGAGACCCGTTTGAATATGACCTGCATGTGCATCGAGTTCATCTCTTTTTTATCAAGTTGCCTGATGATAGCAGACGAACAGACGCACATTGCGGCTTTGCACAGGGCATTTGATCCAGTTGATCGTTCACATCATGGCTTTGCACAGAGGCCTGGTTGTGGGGAAATGCTCATGGTCCGAGTCTAGACTCTAGAACAAATCATAAGCCAGTCAATGCTTGCTGATGGTGATGACTGAGCTGTTTCAAGGGTACAAAATGCCACTTCTCCCATTGCCCAAAGCGAGGTAGTGAAACGCTGCAAAAGTTGTCTTGCGTCGTGCTGCTCAGACGGCCCCTCAGAGAACTCCCGGCGAGTGCATGGGCCGGGTTCGATTTGTTTTTCGTGGCGACTTCTCAGTTCGACACTTCTCAGATCTTCTCAGGTTTAGTGGACCACAGTGCAGAGTGCCGAGCTGAAATGGTTAGAAGCAACTGCTTGGAGTCAGCTTGCATCGCTCTCAAGGAGAGATGGGACAGCATCGCTTCACAGAACTGAAATGAGTACATTGATGTACATTGACATGGAATGACATGGAGAAAGCATGAGAACCTACCGGACAAGCAACATTGGCATTGAGAATATGATGTTAAGAAATGTAAGGATGGAAGGCATATGAAGAAAATAGAGAATCTTTGAGTTCATAAACCAACAAGAAATATTGAGAAGAGTATTGTCATTTGTCTCAAGATGTACGAAGAGTTCCACGGCAATTTGTGCACAGGAAGTAGGATACGTACCATGATGCACGGATCCAGGTGGAAAGCCTGGAGAGGTCTGCACTGATGAAAGGTTACTGTGCCACCATGCGCCGCCTGCGCAGGAGCATCCACAAGCTGTAACAGATTTGCAGGCCCAAGCGCCCAGGGCTCAGGAAACTTGCTCTTGCTTAGCTCACACTTGCTTAGCTCACATTACTAGATCTAAAAACTTTAGTCTTTTTGTAGAATCTCTTTAGTGGTGGGGTACGTGTTCAACTCCTTGCAGGCTGCTACTTCTGCGGTTTCAAATGGCGTTTTATCACCACGGTTTCACATCCTGATCCTCATCAGCAGCGGCATCATCATTCATATCATCAGAATCATTGCCGCCATCAAAATATATCATGAACTGGGCAAAAACTACACGGCATTGCGGACCCGTTGTTATCCACAGCGAACTCCCGTTCACACCTGCCTTTCAACGAGTAAGAGCACCTACTATACTTGATTCTTCTCATTATTGGCATTGGACTGGCATCAAGAGCCCTCAATTCCGTTTCCATTGAAGTTTTCATATGTTCATTCAGCTCATCATATGATTTTCTTCCTAGAGCTGACCCGGTGACCCCAGAGGCTCTAGAGCGGCTTGAGGTATGGCATGAAATTGCAAGCACTCCAAATCTGCATGTTCTCTCCAAATTGCCAAAGTCCCCACAGCTTGATGTGACTTTCTCAATTCATCTCAAGTGGCTACCGTACCACAAGCCCCAAGGTAGCGAAATGCACTTCAACCAGAAGAGCTTTCTCCATTCCACGTGTTGATAACCAATATCATTCTGCTTGCTCTTCATGTTTGTGGACCCTGTCCTGTTGCCTGGTGATATTGCATATTGTTGCATAATGTTGTAACTGTCTTGCAAGCACACAAGCATACATAAGCACATGCAGATAACTCCTGCGACCAAATTTTACCATTTGACCAATTTGAGGTTGCTGCTCCTTTCGAGCTTGGCTGTGGATGGTCCAGAAGTGCGGCAGAGGCATTGAATAGTCGCAACGCTGTCAATGCTGTTGCAATGCTGTAATATGCAAGCCAAGACTGTCCGAGATGAACCAAGTCTTCAGCACTTGCGCATCCTGTAGCAGGATTGCCGATGCAGATGGTTTGGTGCTAACTTTGCATGCCATGGAGGCCCATGGTCCCGATGCAGTAAAATCGAGAGACGGAGATGGCCGCTAGTCTTGGGACGGAGCATAGCTGCACTGATAATGTTGGTACATGTCGGTTTCTTCCTGCAGCCATGCGAGCGATGTTGGCGCCGTTTTCTGGAAGTGTCCTGGGTAATTTGTCATTGTTCTATTATGGCTTGAATCTGAGATTTTTGTTGCTTGTTGGATATTGTTGGCACTTCTTACTGCTTGTTGGCAGTTTAGTATAGTTTAGTGCAAACTGTGCTAATAAAACGGTACTATTACTACGATGTTTTCAGAAGAAACCTGGTATGCTTACCTGGTTTACCAGATGTTACACCAAGTTTCATTTAAGTTGTCCACAAGTTGTTTGGCGGCTGATGTGACTGGTTCGTTGTAAGGATCATGGCTCCTCCCCGGAGCACGGGAACTGCCGCACGACACAGAGATGTTCTGATTCCTTTGCTCAGATTTGCCCAGGCGTCTGTCTCGGACGTTGAGGCTCAGATTTTCATTGAAGCGGTTGCTGGTCTTCTTGCTGTTTGAATTTAGAAATGGCAGCATAGTCCACATATGTCCACATCCACTAAGTCAATCTGAGTCGATCCAATTCACCAGTGACGGAAGGCACAGAGAGATGGTTGCCATCTACTTGCAAGCTGGGGGGCAGATGATCCTCAGTTTTTCCAACGGCTCGACCCTGAAAACTGTCAGTTTCATGCCCGTGTGAAGTTTCTTATGGAACTCATGAAGTACGGCGAGGAGAGTCATGGACCTTCGCCCTCCATAGACATTTGCACATACTCGTCCATTTGTCGACACATATTTATATGAACTCCTTTACTTTTATAAAAATTTATATATATATATATATACATTTTTAAAAATATATATATATATACAATTATATACTTCTTGGTTCATCCAATTTTTACTCTTTTTTTTGGTTCATTTAATATGTACAATCCAATAGGTTCCGCCCATGTGCTGCATGAGATACGCGAGAATTGACTTTCTTCTTTGCGCTGTGCATTACACGCAGCTCAGTTGGGGTGTCTTAGGATTCTGGACTCCGACAGATTGGTTGCCATCATAGGTGGCATGCTGGGGCCTTCGAGACGATTCCACCATGTTCCACCATGTTCTACCATGTTCTACCATGTTACATTTTACATGTCAGTTTCACATCTCTTGGAGTAAGGCAAGAACACGTCCAGTCTGCCTGGCAATCTTGTGCATACGATCTGCGCTGCAACCATCCTCGCACTTTCAACAAGCCACTGTAGCTTCAGGAGGATCACGGAAGATTTGTAGTTTGGTTGCATGAAAGAAGAGGGCTATGCAGCTATGCAAGGGCTATGCAAGGGTAGTTTTTGTTCAGTCTCGTTTGAACATGTGAAGTGCTGGCCTTGCCAGGCACAGAGGGGTTCAGGAAGAGTTTGCTGAACTGCTGCGGTGTTTGTCAATGCACTCACAGGAGACGACGTGCTGATACCCTCAGACACCAAAGTCTAGTTAGTTGCCGTCTTTTCAATGTGACTAGAGCTGGCCAGACATCAAAGTACTCCAAGAACATAAGAAAGCTAAAACAACTTGAGACTTGGACAGTTGCCAGGATGGGAGAGACAAAGTGATCTCCGCTGCAGGAATTGAAGCTGCGATGCTCTGAGTCAAGCTAACAGCCTCCAAATTAGTCGTTGGTGTTAGTTGGCCTTTGTGATGTGGTTTGCCTCTGAGATTCTCGATGGCATGAACGCGAATCGCAAAAGCGACGAGCCGGGAAACCTGACAGAATCATGGGAATCTGTGAGACTGGGACCAAGGCAAGAAGGGCCAAAGGAAACTCCTCCGGATAGGACAGGTGACATCAGGTGTCCAGTCTAAGCAACAGAAAGCAGAAAGCAATCGAAGCTGCAAATCTTGAGGCTTGCCTACAGAGGCTGTGCAACCATGGCGACTTTGGCCAGAGGGAATCCAGCTGCAGTGGTCCCTTGGCTTTGGGCTCTGGTCTTGGGAAGTACATGTTAAGTTCTTTGAAATTCCACAATTTTAAGCATTTTGAAGCCTTGGTGTCACTTGGTGTTGCTGTGAAGTGGTGCAACCATGTGAAGCTTCCCACTGCATGTACTCTGGTTCATTCTTGACGCATCAGGCGCGCATTGCAAAGCACAATGGCGCCAAGCATATTGTTCGGGTGTGGCCCTTTGTTTCCTGATGGCGCTTGTGGTAAGCTGAGGTTGAACTCACAGCAGTTTGAAGTAGTTTTCAATAGTTTTCATGCTCGTGGATTCCACAAGTCACTTTTATTGGCGACTTGTGATGACATGTGATGATTTCTGGCTTGTTCATTTGCGGCTGATTCTTTTGCAGGCAATGCTCGTGTCAAGAGAAAGAGCTGATTTGCAACAAAGTGCATTGGAAGCCCTCCGAGCAATCTCCGCAGATGATGATGCTCAGCAGCAAAGTATTTGGGGGACAAGTGGCAGAAGCAGAGGGAGAACAGGCTGAGCTTACGTATGTTATGTTCAAGTCAGGCGTGCCATCCAAGTTCATCACAGCTTTCGAATGCTTTCCACTGTGTAAAAATATGTGAAACGAGACTCCCAGACTTAAAGCAGATGAACCAATCCTCGTGATTTGACAGGAAGAAGTCCCAGGACAGATTGCGGCAAACGGCGGCGTACAATTTGCCAGGGCCGCAGAATGCAAACGGCAAACCCACGGAACGCCCTAAAAGATAATTCTTTTTTAAAAATTCCTTCTTTGTTGACACTCCCAGGTTTGCCAGGCCTTGACCGACTTCAAGGATTATCAGGAGATCCAGGAGTGTCTCAGCTTAGACTTTGCCATGCCCTTGCAATGCCCCAACGGGAAAACAAATCTACTGTGCCTAGGCACGGCTTGGCGGCGTTGGCCAACCTGGCATGGGACAGTGCTCATGCCTTAGATACCTTAGATGCCTTGGATGCCGATCAATGCCTTAAGGATTTTCACGCTGTGCCGAACTAATGTCCTTCCTGCAGTGCATAGAACTTCGAAGCCAAGAAGGAGAGAACTCCGAACATTGGGGTCAATGGAGAGACAATGTTGCCTTATGTTGCCTCGATGTGAATGCCATGTTGCGAAAGCCTCAAAGTGCTCCAGGATCTCTGTTTGGATCGGCGCGCTAAGGCAGATAATCAGCTGCAAATAGGAGACCTTGGAGGCTGTGAGCGGGCTGCTTAGGAGGTGCAACTTTTTGGTGCAAAGGACCGGAGAACACCTACGGAATCCTATGAAATCCTATGAGTTTAAGCTTAGTACATCTCTGAGTACACCTAAGAAGTCTAAGAAGCTTAGAGAGAGACCTCCTCCTCAAAGTTGGAGTATCCTTCGAGTCTGAAGAACCCCTTTGTCAATGGGCAACCCACTGCAAGACACATCAAGACTGGTCAAAAACTCATGGTTCAACCCACAACCTCGCCCTGAGGCACGCCATTGAAGTTTTGAGCTTGCACACGGAGAACTCAAAAGTTCAGGCAGTTTGCGCGCCAAGGATTTTTTGATAGTGGAAGAAAGATTAAGAAAGCACATGAAAGCACTTAAGAGATCTTAAGAGCAATTATTGGGAGAGGAATAAAGTTGAAACCAGGATGAATTGATGGATAGCCGGTGCTTTGCTGGAATGGGCAATCCAGTGGAGAGCTCTTATGCAGCCATGGCCTTCAACGCCTTTTGGTTCCACTTTTTCATACTTTTTCTCATATAGCCGCCTTGATTCAGCGGTAGCAGCATATAAGAGCTGCTTGGTTGTCCTTCCAATCAGCACGGTCATCCCAACGAGCCTCAAGCATTCTGAACTGACCATACTAACCTAAGCCCCCCCCAAACCCGAAAATTGTAATTAGTTTGCAATAGTCTTCAATATCCAAAGGTTTGCCTACCCTCCTACCGTTTGTTTGATCCATACAGAGGGGAACAGTCAAAAAGTGGAAGAATCGACGAGGAGATCCTTAAAAAAACTATGACAAATGTATGGCTTAAGAGCGAGAGAGAGAGAGAGATAGATAGATAGATAGATAGATAGATAGATAGATAGATAGATAGATAGATAATTATAAGTTATAAATCATAATATGTAGATGTGTGTATCCAATGATATATGTATATATAGATATAGTTAGAGAGATCGATGTATGTTTGTGTTTTCCCTGGAAGCTTAGAGGTGCTGTCTTTGAGGAGCTGTTGGAAGCAGGGTAGGACTTGGTAGGACTTGGGCTTTTAAATGGACTGCTAAGATGTGCTAAGTCTAGGAAGATCTCAAAAGGTAGGATAACATTTTTTGTTGTGGGTATGTAGATGGATCTTGGTGAACGTTCCAAGCATAGGTTCAAAACTATGCAAACCCATTGAAATCCAAGTCCCCCTGAAGATTGTAGAGATGTTTGGCATTTGGCGATGTGTTGACATTTTCTGCCAGTAGCTAGCAAGCAGAGTGGCAGGGTCAAGCTTACAAGTGAGGATGAAAATTGAGGAAACATGTGAGGAAACATGAGGAAACATGTGTTTGTGTTTGTGTTTGTGTTTATGGTGTTTTTAAATTACTTCAAGGGACAGTTCTAAGGATCAGCTGTTAGGACCAAAGTGCCATGCCGAAGTTTCTTGGCAGGCTTTTGGCTGTGCCCTTTTGCAAAGTGCCGGGCCTAACTTGAGCCTGATAAAGCTCGTGGCCCATGTAAACGCCAGCCGAGACATGATAATAGGACATGACGAGGACATGTGCATGTTAAGTGTATACATAGTTCAGCCAATCGTTTGGTGGATACAAGGTGCAACCAAGAGGCCTGCATTTGTTTGTGTATCCGCGTGTGCGTAGGTTCTTGCAGGCATCCAGCCTTGGGCTTCTCGTGCTTTATGATCGTTTGAATATCAAAACTCGCAGCTGTGATGTTTCCGTGACTTTGAGTTGCAACGTATTTTGGGTTGCCAACAATCACATGGTACACCACTCCCGACCTCTGACCTCCACCCCCCAGCCACTGAGGTTAAGGGCCATCATTCAGAAAGTCAAAACATGGGAAGTTCATTCAGATACTCAAGATGATGCTTAAGACTTCAGATTATACTACTGTAGAAACTTAAGATGATAATTAAGATTAAGGTCATGCTTGTGTTTATGCTGTGCACAAGCTTAAGCAACAACCTAGAACCAATTTAGCTGCGCACCTGCTTAGATTCACGTTGCACCTGCGAACATCGTGCTGATGTCTTTGGTGTGGTTAGATCGTATGATTCTGTTGATGAAATTTCATATTATATATAGATAGATTGATATAGTATGAATTTCACGACTTGATTGATTGTTGCTGACGACTGCTAATTCAGTGATGGCACCCAGCCTTTTTTTTCAAGTCCATTTTGGTTTGCCTGGTTTCAAGCCTTCACCTCAAGCTCCTTTGCATACGCACCGCTTGACACATCCGCAGTGGGAAACTGAGCTCAGATATCGTCGCACCTCTCAACCGAGGCGTTGCTTGCAACAGCCCGGAAATGCGAATCAGGATAGCAGGGGTCCAGTTGGCTTTGCGTGTACGACATTAGATGATGCATGTTAAACATGTTCAACATCGATGCAATCCTGACGTTTGTTTGTGCGCAGCAGGAAGGCTTTCCCTACTCTCAAATTCCTGCGCCGGGTCGTTGTTTTTGAGTTTCTAAGTTGATAAACCCTAACCCAAAACCGTGAAACCTGAAACAGTAAAACACTAAACTCTAAAACCTAAAACCTTAAACCCTAAAATCCTAAGACGTAAATCACTGCGTATAGCCGGTGTTTTTTGCAAAATTTCCAAACCACGTTAACCTTGCACAAGATCCTCCGTTGCAGTACCCCATCATGGGTTTGGGTGAAAGTTTGGGTTGCGGACAACATGTTTAAACAATTTGTGATTTTGAATATGTATAACTTGCCTCATGCAATTCAAAATGTTCAAACTGCATCCAACTGCTACTGCAGAGTCAAAAACAACAGATTAAACCAGGCGCAATATCACACCAACTGGATTTGACGCAGTCCTTGAGAAAAGATCAAGCGGAATTCCCCACTGATACAAAGCTACAGTTGCAGCTACCATCAGCTATCCATCGAAAGTTGGAACAAACAACAGAGAAAACACATGACTGTGCAAAAAACATCCACTGCCATGACATCAATTTGTACCACGACACGGTAGGGTTTAGGGTCTTTAGGTCTACAGGAAGCTGGAATCGAATGAGAAAACATCATGCAAGCTTTTCAATGCACCAAATCTTTGCTGTGTCCATTGATGTCAATTGGTTGCAAAGTTGGAGAGTCACAATTGTGGGGTTGGCTTGGGCCCTGAAAGCACGCTATCAAGTTTCTTGTAGTCTTGCGAGCAAGCAGGCGGCTCTTGTTCATTCAGATCATTGCATGTGCATGTGTTTTCATCATTTTTCCACCTCGTTCTGGCTTGAAGTAAAATGATTGATTAATAGAATTTTGATAGACACATGTTTGTTTTTTAATACGAGATCGTCCTTTTTGCAAGGCGCGTCAATCAATGCTTGTAGCGCTGACAAAACCACGGGGCCAGAAATCAAACGCCAAACAAATAAATAGCGATGGATCATTCTGATCACGTTTCCTCTCGTCCCTGCGGGGCATGGAAAGCACTATCCGTAGCACTCAAGAATACAGGCTGAGTCAATCGCTGGTTCGTCAAAATTGTCTCATCCCTTGGGTCTAGCCATGTCTAGCCTGGCTGTTTCAGCATGCGTCAGATACAGGTCAACAACTGCCAGGGCATGCCAGGGCTGTCAGATTACCAGGGGTTGCGCTCTGAATCCTCAGAGTCTGCAGGATTGGCGAGATGGGCGGTGTCGAAGCGGTAGTGCAGGCAGGGGCTTTGCTGCACGCAAAGGTGTCAAGTGGACATCTATCGATGCATGGCATGCAATGATGATGATGATGATGATGATGATGATGATGATGATGATGATGATGATGAATGACGATGACGATGATGATGATTGATTGATTGCTTGATTGATTGATTGATTGATTGATTGATTGATTGATTGATTGATTGATTGATGATGATGATGATGTCCATTATGTACATGATGCACATTGCCGATCGTCAGTATGGCAATGGGAATCCACCTCCCTTGTTAATCTTCTGATCATGAGATATCTGCAGGAATGGTGTGAAACCATTCATATGAGGCCATTGCTTTTTGGGCGGCGGTATGCTTCGTTGATCTTCGTTGTCTGCAGGCGATGCAAAGAGATTTGAAGGCGGCGAATGTGCAAGCCTTTGGCGCGTCTGCTTTGCAAAGCTCCTTGGCCACAAGGCAAAGCCTTTGGCAACTCATCGCATTTGCTCCTTCGGATCCTTCGGATCCTTCGGATCCTTCGGATCCTTCGGCCTTGCCTTCCACGGTGCGTAGTGCCAGGTCCACCACGCACCATCGCTTTTGACACCTCATAGTACCTCCGTGTCGCATGGCCAAATCCACCAAGCAAATGCGAAACAATTGATGAACAATGGCGATATATGGCGATAGAGAGCCGAGTTTGGTCTTTCAGATGCGTCCGTTTTCCACGAACTGAATTTGGCAAGAACCACCAGCTACCCAGTAGGGTACAAACTCTGGTTTGGTGCTCCAACGTCATTTTTTCCATCCTTTTCTCATAGCTACCCGCCCTCTCCTTCCAACCACCGCAGGGCACATGTCAGGGGACTGTTTTGATCATTGGTTGCTTCCCGGCGATGTTTTTCTGAGCAAAGAAAATTGAGATCGTAGAGAGATGCGAGCTCAAGACTGGTACCAGAGCTCAGAAAGAAACCACAACTTTAAAAGCGAAGATGTGCCAGGATGTGCCAAGTGCACTTGTCCCAAGTTCTCCTATTGATTTGGTCGCAGGGCGTCACATGCCTTGCTGTCGACTCTGGTGATTAATGGAATTCCACTCTGCCTTCTCGGCTACAGCGACTCAGACCTTGTAATGGTCCAAAGACATGGAAAGAAAATGAAAGAAATAGAATAGAAATAGAACTTGTATATTTCTCGTCCTTCAGCCTGGCTGAGACAGACCTCGTGTTTGACGACGGTGGAGAGAGAGAGAGAGAGAGAACTTGTAAAAGCAAAAGAATCATAAGAAATCATAAGAATAATCAATTGAACAGCTCATCATAGCTTTTCAAATTACTAAGTTTATCATCTCTGTGTCCATGACCTCGGTGTCCAAGGCTTGGCCACGCAAAATCAGGACAATGTCAGACGATGTCACAAGCTCAAGGTGGGACGAGACGGGAACTTGGATTTCTTCGCCATTTTTTCAACTCAGTGTGTTTTGTTCCTTCCGGACTGTGATGTGTCAATCTCAGTGCGTAGATCCAGTTGAGCAGATTCGACAGGTTGTTGATCTCGTCTCTGACGCCATGGAGGTGAGGTCAGCCGCAGAAAGAGAACGAGAGAGGAAGAGGAGAAGAATATATATATATATAATTATATTATATATAAAAATACAATGAAATGATATGAAATGATAAGGAATATACAATAAGAAATACATAGAATAGAAAGAAATGTATAGAGTAGAAAGAAATGAATAACAGAAAAAAATCGAAAGTACAGAGTGGGACGGAGAGAGAGAGAGAGTAGAAGAAAGTCAGAGTTTTCAATGGTGTCGCCACCCTGGCAGGCGCATCCATACTCACTAAAACTCCACGAGTTTGGTGAAATGCCAGGCTCCCAAATGAAAAGCTGCCACTCCAATGTGCAGGCGAACTTTTGAGCGATCCTATGGTGGGAAAAACAGTGAAGGATGTCCTGTTGTGTTCAACTTAAACCAAGAATGACTAAACATGATTCGTGACATCGATGTTAAACCGGATGCTTTGTAGGCGCAGGTATTCGCACATGACTTTTGCCCGTTGACCCGGGCACAGCTCGTGTGGTCGATGCTACAACCCCTGATTGAAAGGTGCAGGTTGATTCTGGGGCACCCCGCCAAAAGATAATCAAACAACGCATCCTTAGCCGTCCTGCATCGAGTTGTTGAAGGCCATGTTGAAATTATTTAGGTGACCTTAGATTCAGCAACGTGGAAGAACACACTGGAGCTGCTTAAGCTAAGAGTTCTCCTCAAAAGCAGTCACCAATCCATGTTTGGCCTAGACTTCTACAAGGTTGGCAATGGAATGCGCCAAGATTCTCTTCAGATTTTCGCAGTTTCAATCTAAACTTCTAAACACTATCTTTGTCATGCTGTCATGCTGACCTTCCAGTTCGCGATTCATGCTCAGGTTGATAAACACGATTGAGGGCTGATCACGGTCGTGATAGCAGACCCTGGCATTTGCCTGCCCTTTTGGAGAAATGGAGCTGAGCACGGGGGACCAACAGCGTGTCTTTCCTGTAAGGTTTCAACACTCACGTGTAAGAAATGGCGTTCTTCCGTGAAAATGTAAGTAGACTGACACGAATTTAAGCACTGTGCGCGAGACATCATGGAATTTGTGTGTGTGTGCATTGGTTTTATCTTGATTCAGTGCGCCAAATTGCCACGTTATGCTGCTGCATTCCTGTTCTCAAGAGTACACGGAGCCATGGTAATCCTAGATGGGGGCGTTGCAAAAGGATCAAGACGAAAAGCCTTAAAGCAAATCAAAGCAACAAGAGGATTTCAAAAGGATCAGTTTTGGAGTCCAAGTTTTCTTTGACAGCCACTGCAGAGGAAGACTTGGCCGCTAGTTCAATTGATGATGATGGAGATGATGATGAGCGTTGTAATTAGATGTTCAAGGGCACATGGCGATAAGCTTGTGCTTTGCAGCATGTTGTAGCACACAGTGGCATCCGGCAGAGAGGTCTTGCTTTTTGCTGTCAACTTGCCTGCCATGATGGACCAATATCAGTGTTATGGTGCAGGCGCGCTGCCAAGTTTCCGAATGTCTCATTTTGAGTACATAGAAGTTTTGGAGAATATGTATATATAATATATTAATTTATTTATTTATATGTACATGTTTGTGTGCATATATGTAGGTGTATACTATATGTATAAATATATTTATATTCTAAGTATTGCAAAATATTATAGATATTTGTAAATTATGTTTACCTTTGCCATCCTTTTGAAAATAGTGATTTATCGTAATTATTCAGCTATCAGGTGTTGCCCCTGGTGCGCAGCATATGTGTAACCTGCCCCCGCCGATTCCTCAGTTGGACAGCGCTTGATGTTCAGCGTGTCAGATCACCAAGAAGTTCTAAGGCCGCCCCCGCCGCCACCACAGCACGGGATGGTTCAGGCACAAGGCAAGCTATGGCAAGCAAGCGCAAGTTCCAAAAGATATGAAAACTGGAATAAACTATTGAAAATTTTTGAAAATGGCCAAGCAAGAAAAAAAACTGATAACCCGACTCAAATGATCTCAAGTGAATCCAGAGTCTGTGTCGAAGTATGAAGTCAAGTATGTCAAGTAACAAGTTGGTGGATGAACTAAGCAGCCAGTTTTGCGGTAGTTTTGTAAGCCTGGCGGCAGGTATTTACGAGAATGTGGAGGTCATCCCCTAAGAGATCCCCAGTGAGAGGGGCACTCGAAGACTCAAGTGGCAGATCAGATCCGTTTCAACTCTTTGCATCTCATGTGGTATCTTGTGGTGATCTCAGCCGAACTAGTTTTGACCTCGGTGCAGTGTAATGCTTCCCACCTGCCTTGTCAAGCTCCATCGCTTCTGAAGATTTTGATGCGATGTGTTTGTCAACAGCTGGTGGGTAACTTGAGCATGTCGGGATGCAGGAATACTGCATCAGATGATATCAGATGATAAGTGTGACGCTGCTTAGTTTCCATTGATTCTTTCTGTGTTCGCTTTAGGTGCAGAATTTCTTGCAAACTTACACTGAGATGGAGAAAGACGCGCTGCAACCTTGGAACAGACCCTTTTCCGGCCCTTCTTCAGATTCTCCTTCAGATTCTCCTTCGAATTCCTTCTTCATCGTGTCTATTCAATTTGTCATTTTTTGTTCGTGCTGCGAACCTGCACGTTGGCATATCTTGGCCCCTTGCATGACATTTTATTATGGTAGGCAGGATTTGGATGTGACTGTCATCATTCAACTTTCCAATGACCAAGAATCAAAACAGCTAAAAAACATCAAACTACTCTAGCATGTTTAAAAGGATGTTTTTGTTCAACAGGGAGGTAGAATGTCTCCACGTGTATGCTTCGATGATGTTGTAGAGACTCATATCAGCAGTATTGGAAGTATTGCCATTTTCGAGCCATATCAAGCACCGAAAAGGCCAAAGTGCTCAGGCCCAGACCACCTGAACTTCTTTGCTGAAAACATTTGGATGTGTTGCTTTGGATGTCGGATGTCATGGCCCCCGAGTCGAGCACGTCAAGGAGAATCAAGAACATGTAACATGTATGAATATGTATGAATGAAATTGAAACACGTAGTCCTCTTTTGTCCTCCTTCATGGGTGCCGTGATGATGGTGGTGGTCCTGTAGGTGCTATTTGTGGTTGCTGTATGACTTTGCCACCTTTTTGATATGCGTTCGATGGTTGGTCGCACATCACAGTCATCCATCATCATCCACCATCATCCATGGCTATTCATCGTCATCCGTCGTCATCCATTGGCACCGCTATTAGATGCTATCATTGTACAGAATCCATCCGCAACATCAGGGTCAACATCAGCCCTCCCCCTTATATCCCATGATTGTCAGTCATGATCATCGTCGTCGACGTCGTCGACGTCAGCATCATTACCATCATCATCATCATCATCATCATCATCATCATCATCAGGATCGTTAATTATATGACTGTCGTTTTCATCGTCATCGCGATAAGCGTCACTACGATGGGTATCATCGTGAAGTATCATCATGAAGTATCATCGTCCATCATTTTTTGATCATCATCATCATCATCATCATCAGCATCATCATCATCATCATCATCATCATCATCATCATCATCATCATCATCATCATCATCATCGTCGTCAAAACCTCATTTTCATCGTCAGGCCCATCAGGTGTTTGCAGATCCTTTGCGATCCTTTTGCTCAAGCTTCCTGTGGCACAGCTTTTATTTGATTAGCTTGTGATTCATTCTGGGAATGCCATGGCGAAGATTTCAGTGACAGTTCAGAAGATTTCTGGAGAGGTTCTGCAGATGCAAGCCAATGCAGATGACACGGTGATGCTTTTGCAAGATCGAGTAGCGAAAGACCTCGGAATTCCGTTGCTGTGTCAGAAGTTGTGGGTCCATGCCACCCAAGCCATGGTGCAGAAGCTGATTCCAGGTATGAGCCGAAGAATGGAGGATCTCATCCGCACCATCGACCGTCGTGACATATTTGAAGTGAAAGCATTCGCGGGGCCGCCACAAAGGGTGCAAGATATGCTTTTTATGGTGCTTCATCTTCTGCAAATCAAAGGTACCCCGGGAGGGCCCATTTGGAAAGATTGCCAAAAGATGATGGCCAACCCCATTCAATTTATTGAAATGCTGGAGCTATTCCCCGCTTCTGTTCCAGATTTGTCCTTGAAACAGTTGAAGAAAGCCCAAGACATTGCAGATCGATTGGCCAGCGAAGGGAAATTCGAGCAGAAGTATTTCGATCACGCCTCGCGCTTCGCAGGAGTTTTGTACAACTGGGTGGTCTATGCCTTCAAACTGCACAAGCATGTCCACAATCCACAAATTGTTGACGCCCTGGAAATGGAAGACTATCAGACCTTGGACGCTTACAGAGCTGAAGGAGCTGAGAGTCTTGTTGTAGCGCTGGTTGTGGACTACACTGATGTTTTTATACGCTTGGAAAATCAGACCGGATTGCCGCAGGCCTTCGATGCTTTGGAGATGATTGCTGCCAAGTGTCAGAATAAGGCAGTGCCAGCCTTGGCCAAGTATCTTAAATCTTGGACAGGGAGTTATCGAGATCGGGCTTTGGACATTGTGAAGAAGGTTTTTGAGCCGAACTTGTCACTGGCTGAGGAGTTTGGCAATGAGTTGAAGCACTTTTTTGACGAAGTTTCTGAAGAAGCTTTGGAGGCCTTGGAGTATTTGGGGCCTTCAAATCGCCGGGCCATGCAGTGCATCCTCAGCGGGACGAACTGCAAAAGCAGTAGACCTGGTATGGTACCTCGGCGAAAGATCAAGCGTGTGATGAAACCTATGAAATACGACGACCACGATGAGAACCATGCCTTTCGCCAGCTATGCTTGAACATTTTCCAGGCTGTTGAGCCTGAGGCCCATACCATGCAGGTCATTGATGATGTGATGGAAGCCACTTTGAATGGTTACCTTCACAAGACCTTCAGCTCAAAGGATGCAGTACAAAAGGAAGTTCTCGAGGCCTTAGTTCTGGTTTCGAAGCGCAACGAAGAGTCCTATGACTACGCTGTGTCTTTGCTTCTGCAGAAGCTCAGTCCACCAACCGAGGGTGAGATTGGAGGTCCACATGCCAGAGCTGCACAGGCTGCTGCTGCCATTGCCCGAAACAATGACGAAAAACTGGTGCAAGCCTTGACCGCGCCCCACGGTGGTGAAAGCAGCTGCCAACTGCTTGGACCAAGTAGTCACTGACCCTGCCATGTCGGAGAAGGCCTATGCCCATCTCATCAATTTGCTGATCCACCGCTGCTGTAGCCCCATCGCATCCAAGACTATGGGCGCTGGATGCGGCAAGTCCCGCAAACCCTCTGTGACACTGAACTTCTTGATGGAGGTCGCAAAAAAACGAGGAGGCGTCAAGAGCATCCACCTGTGGAACATAGCTTCTGGCTTCACCAGTACCCACTCAGAGATCCGATTTGAAAGCCTCAGAATCTTCAAGGATATCCACAAATCACCTGAGGCAAAGCCGGTCTTCGTGTTGTTCAAGGTCCTGGATGAAAAATTCAGTCCGCACGCCTGCTGTGCGGCCATTGATGCCTTGCTGGCCTGTGCAACTCCCAATCAACCGGAAGTCACCGATAGGCTTTTACAGCTCCTTTCAAGTCCTGACTGCATTGTGAAAACTGCAGCTCTAGAGACCTTGACGAAGTTCGCAACCGATTCGTCTTTGAGAGATCCTGTCTTCAAGTCTTTGGATGACAAAGACCCCTTTGTGAGGCGTGCTGCCTTGGCATTGCTGATACAGCGGAAGTTGCTGGATGAATCTGATGGCATTCTACTGCGCTGCTTCGGCGATTCATCGGTGGATGTGGTGTTGCAGAGCCTTCGCGCATTGGCCGAGACTTCCAACGCCTCATCCGAGATCACCCTGAAGGCTGCAAGCCTCGTGGCACATGCAGATCCCAACATTCGATTGGAAGCGACCAAGTTATTGTCCGCTGTATCCCATGACCCGGCCATGGAAGCTCTTACGGTGCAGCGGGTTTGGCCTGAAATGGATGAAGCTGTACGTGAGGCTCAGCGTGCAGTGATGGTGGCCTAATGCCTTAGCCAGCTGCCACCGCTTTTGAAAAATCTGGGACTCATGGACCAGACATGACCAATTTCCATGAAAGGAAAGGCAAAGCGGGAATATGCTTTGAAAAGAGAAGTGTTTGTAGTATTTCGATGGGTTCCCTATGTTTGAATACCAATCACGCTTCTGTCAGATGATCCTAAAGGGATCAGATGCAGCTTAGGAAAAAAATGAAATCAAAACAAGACCGCGAACCAAAAAAACATAACTGGCATAGCGCTCGAATGCTCTTGATGCTTTGATGCTTTCGATGCCGAGGCCAGAAGATACGAGGCCGCGCTTGTCCGAGTGTGCCAAATTCCTGGTGCCAGACACGACTCTGAATTTGATGCCTTCCATGGCTTGAGCCCTAGCAGTGCCTAGTGCCTAGGAGTGCCTAGCCCTTCACTGGTGCTGTTTGCTTTTGAAGATTCTGGCATAGAAGGTGAAGATGAAGGCATTCCTAGTCTTTCAGGTACTTTTAGGTACTTTCAGGTACTTTGATTCTTGTTTTACAGGGGCACTGTAACCACCTGTGGCCACAAACTAGTTGCTTGACATTGCCAAACCAGTTCAAAAAGATTAAAGAAGAGTCAAGTAGGGGCCTTGTTTGCTCACCACCTTGAGCTACATTGACCTCTGAGGCTGGTGATCTCTTGATGTCACTTAGTGAGGCTCGAAGATCGTGGGGGCTTGCAACGCATCCAGGGAGCTTATTGATGCTTTGCAACGCATCCTATCGCCTTGCGTCACAGTAGCGATGACTACTGAAATTGGCAGAAGACTACACGCAGATAATGACATATAGACATTCATATACAATGTATTGATATTACGCCTATATACGCCTATTCACAATGTAAAATATACTTGTGTAGTGTGTTTCATATACATTTCTGTTTTTTTATGTTTGAAGAATTTCGAAGATGTTTAGCTTGAGACGGCTTGAGATGTTACTTAAGGAGTTCAGAGCCAGCGCAGGGCGGTCTCCAGTACCTCTTGGCCGGTGCAAGGGCAAACGTCGGTGTGAAATCTGGTCGCGTCCTCGAAGCTTTGTGTTCTTCCATATTGTATTTGTACACAGTATTATAAAATAGTTATACATTTTTTATTCTAGAAAATTGAATTTGCCTCTGAGTTCCTTAGGGGATTCCTTTGGGGATTCCTTGGGGGTTTAAAGATTTTGGATCTGAGGCCGCTACATGTTTGAGGTCCGGGTTTGCGAGTGTCCTCGCGGGCGCCTTAGAGAGCTGGCGACTTCTGAAACTCAACTTCTGAGAAAAAAATAAGGAAAGAAGTGCTTCTTCTTCGTGAAAGAAGTGCTTTCTTTAGCTTTTTTTAGGAAGTCAAATTTTTGATCTTACTTTGTGGTGAAAGTTTTGTAGTCTGCTAAAAGAACAATGTAATACAAAATGGTGCTTTCAATATTAAAAGCACTGCTCTTAGAACCTGGTAGAAAAAAGAATTACAAACAATCTCCACAGGACCGACAAGGCGAACACCCAAGCCCACGAGCCAATGTATTTTGAGTTTTGCCAATATACTTTTGTGTTTTCAGCGTTTTTTGTTGTTATTCATCATTTTTTAGTGTGTGATTTGGCATCACTCAGAAGATTTGAATAGGTGCCGATGACTCATGATATCATTGAATTATCATTGAGTTGAGTAATTTTAGATAATTTTAGCTTAGCTAGATTCCGGCAGTCACTCGAAGCTACAAGAGCTACAGAAGCTACATAAGCGTATCTTGGAGTGTCACTTTGCCAATCTTTGTCATATGTGGTGTAGAGTCCTCCACAAGCACTACAGTAGTTACTACAGTTCCTGCAAGTGCAAATGCACCAAGGACAAGAAGATGCTGTTCAACCACAGGAACGGCCCTTAGCGCAGCTCCAAACGACGAAGCATGCCGCACAGCGGTAGATGTCGGAAGGACAAGGTGACAAGATGTTCCTAAGAACGGATAAACAATGATGATGATAAACATAAAGCAATATAGGCTACATAATTCATGATTGAAAGACATTTGAAAAAGAAGTCTCATGATAGCTTCAAAGTTGTCTTTCTTTTGAGTTTGAGATCTCCACACGATATCTAAACGACAAGAAGATCGACCAAGGTCAAGCCGCCAATGCCGCGAAATTTGCTTCGGATCGGTTTTGGTACTATGAATGCAGCCCCTCAGATGCAGTGCTGCAGGTAATGGACGTCAGTGGCAAAGCCAAGTAACTCAATGCCACCAGAGAGATGTGAAATGATGTGAAGGTGCTTTGTATTGCTTTGTGTACTTCCTCCCGTGGTTTCTCTTAATTACTCGCTGTGGTGACCACAAGTGGCTGATTTGGCTCTTAAATTCCCAACCCGGAAGGTCCGGGCAGTGAGAGGTGCTCAGTTTGGGGTCACTCTAGCCAGGATACTCTGGTTTAGCTGCGGTGAAGAAATAAGAGTAGAAAAAATGATCACGAGCAACATGAGCATGTAGTATGATGTTAGGATGTAAAGATGTACTGGATTACATTATGTTTGTATGCCTTTTTTGATTTGTTTTGCGTGTTTTTTTTACTTTGTGCAAAAATGTGTGAGCATGTGCCTCCAAGATCTTGTCCCGCCAAGGCCTTGCTCCTGGGGGATGCAGAGGATAGCGTTTCCTTCGATTCCGAGGGCAATTTTGTTTTCAATCGAAGGCAGGATCTTTCCTAAACTGCAGCTCAACGAATTACTTAATTAATGGACATGCTTTTACTTATGATTGGAATGCCAAAGAAACATTGGCGACAAAAGACAAACATAAGGGTGAGCGATCTCAAAACATCAGACAACTCATATGATTTTCTCTTCAAGTAATTCTTTTGTTGTCATTCTTGAAGTCTGCTTGGGTTTTTTGGCTTCTCTGCGGTTTCTCGAAGGCGGACTCAATGCACACAACGCCTGGTCAGCGGTGTTGCCATTGCTGCCCCTTGACCGCGAAATGAATGAGACAGAATGAGAGATTACTCATCTATGACGGGACTATGAGAGGACAAAGAGAGAGAGAGAGAGAGCAAAGTGAAGATCAAAGTCAGATCAAAGGTATAGCGACGGACTCCCACTTAGAACGTATTTTTTTTTCAAAAACTAAAAATGGCTCACTTAGAACGTGTGCAAAATTCATGCACTTAGAACATCCTACACTAAGAACATCAGCACACTTAGAACATTATTTTGGATCATTGTGAATTCTTTCACTTAGAACGTAGGAAACACATAATTTAGGGTGTACAAACGTTCTATGTGGGAGTCCGTCCTAGCTATTTGAAAGAAATTGTGTTCTTGATAACAAACATCCATCTTGACAACCATCATAATCAAGTAAGTTTTGCAGCACATTCCCACAATTTCATGAAACAATCAAAAGTTGGAAAACTCGTGCTGCGAATTTAGTACGCCAACCATGCTGAATCATCGTGATGAGCGGATGTCCTTCAGGCTTGATGCAAGTCTGCCTGGTGCATCCCAAATCCATTGCACACCTCTGCAGAAACATACACTTAGAACATACCCTGAATATGTTCTTCAGCCAAGCATTTCGCAATGGCCCAAATACCTCTCAATATTTACATTCATAAATACCTGTACCGAATAGGAATCAAACATTAAAAAGGTCTTCACGTATATATATATATATATACATATAAATGAATATAAATGTAAAAAAATAAGTTTGTATATGTGCAAATTGCACAACAACCATGTTAAACCATCTTGATGAGCGGATGTCCTTTAGGGTTGATGCAAGTCTTCCTGGTGCATCCCAAATCCATTGCACACCCTTTCAAAAACATACGTTTAGAACATACCCTGAATATGTTGTTCCAATACCACTGGATTCTTAAAAACAAACTATAAACACCTGTACCGAATAGGAATCAAACATAACAAATCTTTGCAAATATTCAAGTTTGTATATGTTTTCTTTGTTTTTGATATACGCAGGTGATGTTCTAAGTGTAGGGTTCACAAGGGCAGGGACGTTTTTGTGGACATCAAGCACTATCCGAGACATTGAATGTTATGTGTTTTTGTGATGCTATTGTATGTGTTTTAGTGATGTTTTTGATATATATGCAGGTGATGTTCTAAGTGGAGGGTTCACAAGGGCAGGGACGTTTTCGTGGACATCAAAGACTATCCGAATCATTAAATATTATGTGTTTTTGTGATGCTATTGTATATGTGTTCTATGTTTTCCATATATGCAGGTGATGTTCTAAGTGTAGGGTTCACAAGGGCAGGGACGTTTTCGTGGACATCAAAGACTATCCGAATCATTAAATATTATGTGTTTTTGTGATGCTATTGTATATGTGTTCTATGTTTTCCATATATGCAGGTGATGTTCTAAGTGTAGGGTTCACAAGGGCAGGGACGTTTTTGTGGACATCAAAGACTATCCGAGTCATTAAATACTTTGTGTTTTTGTGATGCTATTGTATATGTTTTCTTTGTTTTTGATAAATGCAGGTGATGTTCTAAGTGTAGGGTTCACAAGGGCAGGGACGTTTTTGCGGACATCAAAGACTACCCGAGTTCAATGAAAATCAATCAAAATCAGTCAAAATCATTCGAGTTCAATCACATTCGATCTAAATCGATCAAGAACAATCAAAATCAATCAAAATCATTCAAGTTCAATCAAAATCATTCATGTTCAATCACATTCGATCAAAATCAGTCAAAATCAATCAAAATCATTCAAAATCATTCAAGCTCAATCAAATACGATCAAAATCAATCAAAATCATTCAAGTTCAATCAAGTTCAATCAAATTCGATCGAAATCAATCAATATCATTCAAATTCAATCAAGTTCAATCAAATTCGATCAAAATCATTCAAGCCTAATTAAAATCAATCAAATTCGATCAATATCATTCAAGTTCAATCAAATTCGATCAAAATCAATCTAAGATCAATCAAAATCAATCTAAATCATTTAAAATCAATCAAAATCAATCAGGTTCAATCAAGTTCGGTCAAAATCATTCAAAATCAATCCAAATCAACCACAATCATTCAAAATCAACAAAAATATTTTGTTCCACAATCAGGTTCGTTTTGCTGGTGAACCGTGCGCTTAGAACAACCAAAACCGTAAATTTAGAACAGTTTGTCCACTTTTAGTGCGCCACTTGTTCTAAGTGAAGTTCCTAAAAAATCGAAATGCGTTTGGAAAAAATGACTTGTTCTAAGTGTACGTTTGGCCGCCAGACGTACATTTAGAACAACATTTGGGAAAAAGTTCGAGGTGTCAAAGTGCACGAGGAGATCCTTCACTTAAAATAGCGATCCTTCACTTAGAACATCCAAAAAACCGAAAACGCAATATTATTTGTTTTTATGTTTTGATATGCAAAAGTTGTTCTAAGTGAAGGGCCCCCAGAGGCAGGAACGTTTTTTTGGACATCAAGGACTATCCGAGTCATTAAATACTATGTGTTTTTGTGATACTATTGTATATGTGTTCTTTGTTTTTGATATATGCAGGCGATGTTCTAAGTGTAGGGTTCACAAGGGCAGGGACGTTTTTGTGGACATCAAAGACTATCCGAGTCATTGAATATTATGTGTTTTTGCGATGCTATTGTATATGTGTTCTTTGTTTTTGATATATGCAGGTGATGTTCTAAGTGTAGGGTTCACAAGGGCAGGGACGTTTTCGTGGACATCAAGCACTATCCAAGTCATTGAATATTATGTGTTTTTGTGATGCTATTGTATATGTTTTCTTTGTTTTTGATATATGCAGGTGATGTTCTAAGTGGAGGGTTCACAAGGGCAGGGACGTTTTCATGGACATCAAGCACTATCCGGGTCATTGAATATTATGTGTTTTTGTGATGCTACTGTATATGTTTTCTTTGTTTTTGATATACGCAGGTGATGTTCTAAGTGTAGGGTTCACAAGGGCAGGGACGTTTTTGTGGACATCAAAGACTATCCGAGTCATTGAATATTATGTGTTTTTGTGATGCTATTGTATGTGTTCTATGTTTTTGATATATGCAGGTGATGTTCTATGTGTAGGGTTCACAAGGGCAGGAACGTTTTTGGAAATCAAAGACTATCCGAGTCATTCAATATTATGTATATGTTTTCTTTGTTTTTGATATATGCAGGTGATGTTCTAAGTGTAGGGTTCACAAGGGCAGGGACGTTTTTGTGGACATCAAAGGCTACCCGAGCTCAATCAAAATCATTCAAAATCAATCACATTCGATCTAAATCAATCAAAATCAATCACAACCATCCAAAATCAATCAAAATCTTTCAAGTTCAATCAAATTTGATCAAAATCAATCTGAAATCAATTCAAATCACGCAAGTTCAGTCACATTCGATCAAAATCAATGGACATCAATCAAAATCATTCAAGTTCAATCAATTTTGATCAAGATCAATCTAAAATCAATCAAAATCAATCTAAATCATTCAAAATCAATCAAAATCAATCAAAATCATTCAAGTCCAATCAAACTCGATCAAAATCAATTTGCATCAATCTAAAATGAATCAAAAGCAATCAAAAAATCATTGAAGTTCAATCAAATTCGATCAAAATCAATCAAAATCAATCTAAATCAATCCAGCACATTGGTTCCTTCGTGGCTGCGGAATGCCGCGGAGTACCAACACTTTCCAGCATTCGACAGCATTCGGACAATGTATGCATGCATATGCATGGAAGCGTGTATGTATGTACATATATTTATATAGATATATATATATATATATGAATGCATTTGTGTGTGGGTTTTTTTGTTTACATGCTCAAAGGTTATGCGCATAATCCATCAGAATCGGACAAATAGCACGTTCTAAGTGTGAGTTTACGTGTGACGTATTGCTTAAAGTCATGGTTGTATGTAAGGAATCCTCACACATGGCACGTTCTAAGTGTGTAGCTTGCGTGATGTTCTTAGTGCGTGGTCGCCCATGTTCTAAGTGCGAGGGTTTGAACATCCCCCCTGCTGTGTTTCGCTTCGCCGTTTTTTCAAAAACACGTTCTAAGTAATTGTCCGTCGCTATATCCAAGTCACTGAAGGGAGTTGCCTCTTCGTGACTGAGACCTTCGACTTACCCATCGTAGTCCTCTCATCTCCTCTCCTATCCTCTCATCTATTCTCATCCTGTCCCTAAAGTTACTTTAGGCTTGGACCACGACCCTTGAAAGTGCCCAAACGCTGAGGTTTTGCTGAACTTGACAGAAGAAGGTTCCAACCTAAAGACAGAGGAGAGTCACTGAGACGCTCACACCGTTTCTACATGTTTCCACGGTCTTTTTCAGACTGAAAACCATCATCACTTGGCATTATGTTGTCTTGGTTTGAAGTATATGTCTTGGCTTGAAGTGGTAACATGGACAGTAACAAAGCAAATGCGGGTCAGTTTGGAATCTCTGTTGCACTGATTCTGTTTTGTCTCACAGCAATCCTGTGCACATGATACACGATTCCTATAGATTCCTGTGTTGCACTTGAATTTGTGTGAAGTTTTGCAAAAGCTACGGGGAACCAGTGCAGCATTTGAGGCCCAGACGCGAACACCATGTCGCTTTTTCGTGACGGCGAGCGAATCTCTAGGTTGCTGGGGCCGCTAAGCTGGGTAGTTGCAAGCTGAACAACTGAACAAGTGAGAGATGCAAGAAGAATCTCGAAGATCGGAAGGTCAGTGCGCTTGCGCTTTGTGAGACCTGTTGCACCAGAAGAACAATCTGTCCTCTGACAGGCCGCAACCAATTCCTGAGATCTTGAAAGGAAAGCCACTTTTCCCAATGGCCGCTTGTCCGGAGATTATGTCAGACGTCTGGCACGTGTGTTGCATGCACGAGGTTTGGTGCATGTGAAGGCGTGTCAAACAAGAAGTTTCCGGATTGCAATGCACTGAATGGCCTAAGATCACGTTCAAGAACCTGACTGCCGTATACTTAGAGCACTTGGACAGCGCCGTACCGCGGGAGTGTAAATGTCCACTGACATTCCAGTGCCCATGCAAGGTATGTAAGTAGCATGTTCAGAATCAAAATCTCAACGTGTAGGCTCAAGGTCCATGATGGTCTATGATGGTTGATGTTACTGCTTGGATGAGGTGCAAGTCAATTTTGGACCACTGCCCCTGGCAGAGTTGCCATTCAAATGCCGTATCACGGCCCTGGTTGCTGCAGCTTTACAAGTCTCTCACTGCAGATTCTAAAGCTACCGTTGAACAGCCTAAGCAGCCGAAGCAAGCTGGACTTTAATGACCGCAATCGGCCTGGTGCATGCTCAATCATGCTCATGCCTGGTCACACTGGTCAAATGTTTTACTGCGTGGCCAGGCATGATCAACGATGCTTCGGAAGAAGATGAACCTCGTCTAAAGATTCAAATCCAAGTTGATTTTTTTGTTGAAAATGTTGAAATGATTCGGAACGAGTTGCGATGCACTTTCTTGCCACCGGTGTTTGCCGGTTTCAATAGTCTTCAGCTGTCGTTCCTTGCGGCATTTAGAGCCTCTCAGCTCTCAAGTTCGCTTGGGGTTGGCTTGTGTCCACGGCCCTCCTTGCGTCCTCAAAGTGTTCTCCTGTGCGTTGCCCTTTGAATTTGGTTTATTGTTGAGTAGTGACATGGAGTTCTGATCTGAGGTTTCCAGGATCAAGTATCCTGAGCCCAGCGATGGCCGCCCAGAGGTCGGGAAGACAAAGACTAGGAGAGATGAAGTGAGATGAGGAGAGATGAAGAGAGATGAGTGATTAGAATCAAAGTGAATAAAGATGAATAGGGTATGTCAGGATATGGGAAAAACATCAGAGAAATCCTTCTGTTTGGTGTTGCACTTGGCTATACGGTTTCAAGCAACTTGAGTCAAGCTATACTTGGATGCTGAAAGTTGGCTGTTCGAGTGTGCTACCGTAGTAAGATCTGTTGTTTCTCACTTCAGCTTTCCCATGAGGTACTTTTCCCGGTTTTCCTGCCGGGCGAGGGCACGTTTCATTGGTTGGACTGGTGCGCTGTGCGGGTCATGTTTCGCTGTGTACTGTGCATTGAAAACCAGTTGCATTTTGGAGAAGTTCATGGTGTTTTTCATACACAAAGCGTTTTAATGCCCCCAGGTTCCTCAAAGAGCATCCTGAGTTCACCGAGATCAGTGACCGGAAAATGGCGGACTGGTGCCTCGATTGGATTCAATTCCACTTGTATCCACTTGTGACAGCTTGCGGTATCAAACAGTGGCATAGGCTTAGAGATCAATTAGATTGGATTCGTGCAAAACACCCAACTTGAAACATCCCCAGAAACCAAATGCACATTGAGATTTGTGCCTCCAGCAGGTTGAAGATGTAGCCCCTGCCAGGTGCACAAAGAGTGGCATCAAGCGTGCATGGAGGGATGCAACGAGGCCCCGCGGTGCCTCACAATGCCTCACAGGAATCAGGAGAGGATGGCGGCATTGCACCCTCAACGCTCCAATTGGGTTTCAAAGGTGTATAAAAGTTGCAAATAGCTGCAGGTTCGGGTGAATATACGTTACCTGCATGATCATGCATACATACGGACATACAATGCGTGTTTGTTTGTCGTCATTTGTATATACACACATTCGTGGGTGTGGGTGTTTGTGTTACGTTTGTTGTGTTCGTTTATACCATTGTTACTTGTACTTGTTGTTGTCATGATACTGTATCATGTTTTGGTTGTGTTTGTAATGTATTGTTTTTACAGGCTGTTATGGTCATGAATCTAGAGTGATCTAGGTGTCTTTGCAAACATACGAGGCAGACATCATCACACAACTTTGATAATGTTTTTGGTTAATCATGACAACATATTGTATTCTATGATGTCATAGCATGCAGTACCTGAACTTCGGGTATGATTATAGTCTCTGATATTCTAAAACAGCCAGCACATGAAGATACGACAGTTTTTGTTCTTGCAATATGTTTCTTGTTTTTGTCATCATGACAGCATGTCATGTTACAGTATGTGGTTTGTATTGAACTTTACCTGTACTGAATTGTAGGGTATAGCAGTGCATTGTTTTTGTTGCACAGCGTTTTGTGTTACAGCACATTCTGCAGCGTTGTTTTCTGTTGGTTTCATGTTCTGCTAGACTAGGTTGTTTCGATAGCCTGCGGCGCTACGCCAATGTCCACCTTTGGTTAATCAATAACCTCCCTTTTTTCTTCACTCCAAACAGCGTTTTGTCCACCATTGAACCGTCTTTATTATTAGTTTTTCAATTTCGTAAAATCTAGAAAAATCAGGAATCAAATAATTGGTTTTGTATCGGTTTAGTACTGGATTAGTTGTGATTGAGACTTGCTTTCATAGGGTTGTGATTTAATTTTGGGTCATTACTGATTTAGTATTGGTTTAGGATGTGTTTGTTGGTGGTTTTGGTTAGTTTTTTGCAGAGTCTGAGTGTCTTTGGTCAACACTACATTATGATGTCATCGTGATATTATAAATGTTGTAGCCTTAGGTTGCTTGCAATATTTTTTCTGCGCGTGTCATACTACATTAGGATATTTTGGGGTGGTTTGTTTGGCGGTCGAGTGGGTTTTGTAGGAACACCACAGAACGAAGTTGCCTCGTGGTCAGCACACTCGTCATGGGCTAATTTGTTGCCAGGCACTCGAACGACAAGCCGGTCCGAGCCTCAAAAAGTCTAGTAGCAAATGCGAAATCAAGGACCCTCGAACCTTCTCAATAAACTGTCCTGTGGCTTTTGTTGTTGTCCGAGGAGATGAACTTTGGTATCTTTGCGCTTGACGTCTTCTCCCGAGATTTTTTGATTTTGCACAACTAACATTGTTTTTGTCCAAAGATGTTTGAGGGAGTCAGGCTCTTAAAATGGAAAAACAACTAAGCTCGTTCTTCCAAGCACCTAACCCAGGCAGGTGCTGAACGATCGACTTGCTACAAGATTGCAAGATCGTGAATAGGCTTTCATTTCAAGGCGTTTCAGGTAACTTTTTGCCACTCACTATGAGATAATGTGAGGCAGTTTGAGTTTTGGTTGCAGACGTTTAACGCTGAGGATGGCTCAGCGAAGAAGACTTTGCTTGCCGCTGCTAGCCTTCAGAATCGCAACATAGTAGACTACCTGGCATGTGTTTGCGCATGCCTTTGTAGGTGCAAACCATTTTTCAGCAACATGCGCGTAGGATCTCGTAGGTAATGATGTATGCAGTCTTCGCTCGTTTTCTCAAATTCAGTCACCATAGACACAACACTTCGGCTCTCATGTGGAAGCAGCCTCGTTCATGTTGATCATAATCCGGTCCTACCTACTGATTTACATCGCATTGGCAGCTTGCTCAAATTGAGTCTTTCTTATGAAAGATGATGAAAGCATGCGCTCTGCATATCTCTGCATGCACTATTTTGCTTGGCAGGTGATGGAGGTCCAGGGCAACCTTTCGAAGTCAGAGCGGGCACAAGCGCTGCATATTTTGGCCACGCCTGGATTGAAACGCACTGCCAAGGCAAGCCTTGGGAACGGATGTTGATGTGCTGCGCGGTAGGCATTTGCGCTCTTGGTGTCGGTTGACCCATGTTGACCCTTTACAGTTTCTAATGATTCCCAAAGGTTCTCAGAGATCCTGGAAGCCCATGGAAGCCCAAACTGTCATTTGTAGAAGTGTCGTTGTCAGAATGCTAACGATGCATGTAGCTAAGTGCAGTGTAAATGATGCATGTAACATCATGTGAATCATGTGACCCTATGATTAATAATGGTAATTGTATGTATTTGTCACCATTTGCGTTGGTTTTGAATGATTTGATCGTGAGACTCGCCAATGCGTCCGACATCTCCCAAAGCTGATGCTGAGGTGTTGCTGGGCGAGCCCTCTCCGGACTACAGGCTGGCTGCTTTTGCAGCAAGTGGCAGTAAGACAGGGCTTTGAGAGGCTTGAAGCATCATCAAAGGCACTGTTGAACAGACTTTATGCACATATGTTAGATTGATTGAGATGGTATGATGTCGAGAAGTAGCATCATACCAACTAATGCCAAGGGCAATCATGTAGAATGTCATATAGAATGCATTTAATGTTGCAGCATATGTGTTAGCTTATGCCTTATGCATCCTTATGCATACTTATGCTTGAGCTTCGCAAACTAAATGCCGGCACTCTTCACCCCTCCTTGTCATTGCACCAGATCCATTTTTCAATTTGTCAAGTCGTCAAGGCCTAAAGTCTTGTTTGCACTTTCCATAGCAAATGCCTTTGTACGTTTGATGCACGATCAGTGACAAATCTGCCAACCCGACAGCTTGCTTATCCTTGCCGCATTGCATCAAGCAGTCACGGCCAAACAGGATGCCTCACAGCAGCGTCCATCAACAGATTCAATTTCTAAGACTCACACTCGGACAATCTCGGACACGTTTGCAATGTTTGTGTTTTCATGCTTCAGCTGTCATCTTGTACCCAAAAAGTAGGATCAAGATGATGAATGCAGTTGTTTTCTTATGTGTTCTTGTTTCCCACAACCAGATTTCTGCATGATGTGATTTGACTTCATCAGATGTTTGTGCAGGCAGCATGTCCGCTCCCCAGACCATGCTGAACACGCAGGAGGTGTTGTGAGTCCACAACTTCGGAGGGAATGAATCGTAGCAAGGGTGGAAGCAAGGCTGCGTGCATCAACTTTGGCATTTCAGGATGTTGTTTTTCAGAAGCCAATGTTTGATGCATATTAGTTGTTAGTGTAAAGCAATCTCAAGTATCGGGGAGGTGGTCGAGCACATGAACTATCAATCACAAGCGAGCTGCAATCCAGCTTAGATGTTTTGTATGACCGCCACACGTCCCCCCTGCCACCGCTGTTAATTGTTGTTGGTTCTGGCCTCAGCCGTTTCTTTGGCAGCTTTCCGTGGCATGCTTTATCGTTTATTTTGTTTCAGCCTTACTGAGGTTTGCATGACTCTTCATGACTCGTTTGAGCCGATCTTCTTATGTTGAGGGGCTTCCCATGCCTTGACGATTCTTTAATCACATTATTACCATGCTGTTTTGGACCTGTTCCCTGTATCAGTTTGCTATAGTGCCAGTGGCAATGCATTCCACGATCAGCTTTGCTGTACATGCCACACTTCGGAGCGAAGTTTCTGTATTTCTTGTTCAGTTTATGCAACATTTGTTGTTCAGTTTTTAACCAAGCATTGCCAATGGAGACGCGAAGTGCGTAAAGCGCTTGTGGCTGAAAGTGTTCACGTGATGTTCCTCGGGGTTCAACTCAGTGTTTGTGCAAATTCTGAGGTCAAAGATGGGCTATTGAAAGAAAAGCAAGCTCGCTTAGAAAAGGCCGGCTGTCGCGTGCTCATGGAACAAATGACAACCACGCGACGTTGGCAGATTGAGGGACAGCCGAAGTGCAAGTATCGATCCATCCATTCTATCTATGGATTCATTGTATGGATCGTCAATTTATATTGGTATGCCTTTTCAATCTTTTCATCTTTCCGTTTGTTTTTCCGAATTTCCACTTGTCCATCGCTCTTTTGTACTTGTTGAAATCTATCTTATTTGTCTTACCTATCCTTCTATCTACCTATGCATGCCTCTACCAAATGACATTTATGACATTTGTCTGTCTACTTTATGGCCAATCCTCTCTGAGGTCAAAAACGTTTTTTGTACGATAAATGCATTGTATATTGTGTGTGTGGCGCATGTATCCGGATCCCTTCGTCTATCTTATCTTGTTTTTTATTTAGTGGTCTTTCTATCTCTATCTATCCGATGCCAACCTATCTATGCATCCATCTACAAGCAGAATGATGATGTTGCTGCTTGCTTTAGATATTTGACCCAGTTCAAATCTGTGTGCGGCATCGGCCCAGTTGGGCATGTGGCCCATGATATTTCTTGCGCCACCAAATACAGCTCTGGTGCAGGCCAATCCCCAGACAGAGGAGTCTCCTCCCGTGGTCGAGCTGACTGAGCAAGAGCAAGGCAACAGTCAGATGTGAGAGGTTGATCGAATGTTGATAGAGGTTGGTTATGTTCAGATGAATTAGGAGAAATTGAGTTTAGACCATTCACGAGCCATCACCAGTCATTGTCCGAGTCAGTGCATCTATGAGTAGTTTTGACATGTTTTGATACTTTGCACTTGACAGAAGTCTTTGTGGAGGCATTTGGTTCCGCAGAGATCATGTTCCTGATGTCTCGCCTTTCGTGTGGTACTAGCATGTTTGCTGCCGTGTGCCAAGAGATGGGTCGCGGGAAAGAGACTTCTATCGTGCCTCCGACGCAAAGATAGAGGCGGTAGACGCAGACTACCTGTGTTGGGCCAAAAATTGACAGCAACATGAATCTTGATGAATCTTGAACTTGATGAGTTTTTCAGAGCCTGGTACATGGACGTCCATTGTGGCCCCATAGGAGGGTATTTGCTTTTTGAGGGTCAGAGGTTCACGGAGGTCCCACGGTCAGGATTGAAGTCACAACACGGGTGAGCATATGAAAAATTATGAAAAGATCTAAAAGCACAAGTGAAAACAAATGAATTGTGACTCGTGCGTTGCCAGGTTGGGGAACTGCCTGGCCAATTTGACTTTGCCGAGTAGCGCTGAGGGCTTCGAGGAGGCCCCGGCTAAGCGGTCTTATAGGTACCACAGGTGCCAAAGGCTTTGTCAAAGCGTGGAAGATTGCTACCTGGCTGTGGATTGGCGAATTGTTTCAACAAATTTCTGCTGAGTGTCAACCACCGCGATAGGCAGATCATCTTTTTGACATGGGTAGAAAATGCCAGAGAACAGGAGCAGAAAACGTTTGAGTTACTGTTGGTGCTGTACCGTGCACAAATTTTGGAGCCTTAGCCTCGAGTCATAAGCACAGAAAACACCCACATGCCTTGAGTATGACCCCTCGTGCCTTGTGCATCCTTGTGCCATCTTGTGCCACTATGTGCCACTTCATGTCATTTCTGCACATAGGTGACTTTTGGCTGGAGACCTGAATCAGAAGCGATTGACTACTTGAGGACACTGATCTTCAGGGAGATGCGTTAGCTCAACATGAAGATGAAAAAAGTGAGATAAGAAGGCTCAAGACTAGCCTTTTGCCAAGCTTGGCAATGACCGATTCACTTTGGTGCCTTCTGTGCCTCTGTGCTGAATTCAAATCCTTTTGAATTTGCTAAACTTTAAGAATCTTTAAGCTTGGCTTTGCACAGGAAGTGGGTCAAGGAGAAGAAGATCGACACTCGCCTGGAGGATTTGGAGCCCACAAATTGGTGTTGAGCTGAGCTCGACTTGGTCCAGCGCCCCCCTTTTGTTTTCTCGAAACTTCATTATCCTTCTTTTATTGTTTTTATTTTCTCCTTTTTTCTTTTCCTTCTCTTCCTCCCTTGTTCATATTTTATCCATCTTATTCCTCCTTCAGCATTTCCATTTCTTTATCAGGTCCAAGGAGCGGTGGCAAATTTGGTGAGACCGGCCTGTGTTTGAGCTGTCCAACCTGTACGTATTTGGCATCATCAATTCCAACATTTCATAACATTTGCATTTTCGTGAGCAATAACAGAGTCTCTTGGGGGAAGGTTGTGGTGGACCGCAGCATTCCAAGGTCCTAAGATCATCTAAAGTCAATGGTGAACTAAGATAATGTAAGGCGATTTCTCTGCGTTTGTCAGGCAAATGGAACTTCAGACTTGGCAGCGCAAACAGGCATGGGCCATGGGTACTTTGCAGGTGCTTTCAATGGCGTTCAATGCTTTCCCTTGGATTCGTAAGCTAAGCTTTCAGAATGAAACATGAATGAAGAAATGAGAAGAAGAATGGCCCTCTGAATGGCTTGGAGGTGGAGTACAAGGAGAAGCAAATGCTGGCAATGCAGCAGGGCCAAATGAATCAGACCCCGCAGAACCAGCAGAAGACGATCACCAATGGTGCCTCAGACTGCACACACGATCCTGAAGACTTGTTAAATGTCCTAAGGCTGCAAAGAAGTTAATATATACTTTTTGTGTTTATGTTCAAGAATCTTGAAACATATTTATACTTTAAACTTTAGATATCTTAAGTAGTAAGTGTATACTTTAATCATTTTTTAAAGAATTGAAGTTTAAGTCTTTGTGTGGTGCATGGGCTTGGCAGCTTCGCGATTTTGGTTTGGAAATAGCTGAGGTGAGAATGGCAGCGTGGAAGGCGGGTGCCAAGTTTCCAGCTTGTTGAAGACAAGTCTCAAATGTTTTCAAGTTCACATGGTGGCACGGTTTGGTGATGCACAGCCTGTTCACAGTCCCAGTCTCCTTATGTAGTCTTACTTTGACTCAAGGGGTCCTTGGAGGTCCGAGGAAGGTCCTCCTTGATGGTCCCCATGTTTCAATAGAGTCATATATCTTTACATATATATACATACATACATGCGTTGTTTCTTCTATATATACTGTAGATATATATGTATGTTTCATGATGTTTCGTGTCTTGTCACTGTGAGGCAAAGATGTCAAAGAGGCACAAGAACGCGTGCAGGGACTGCCGGCCTAATGTCTCAGTTCCATTCATTCCTCGAAACCGAAATGACAGTGGCTATGTGGTAATGATGTTAGTGACATTTAGTGACCGTGTGCAGGCACCCAAAGAGGAAGAAGATCCAGAGATGAAAGATGTAATGGAAGATTGCCAGCCCCTCAGGGAGCGTGGCTTCCGCTTTCATTTGGTTTGCTTTTACCGCCTAAGCAATTCAATCTTTAAGCAGCTGCTTCCGATTGCTTCCGTATCAATGCATGTAGGCATGCAGCCAGACCGCCAGACCATGGTGACAAATAGATGCCTGGTATGTACTTATGCCTTGCAAGTGGATGCGTTGAAACCTCCAACCATATATTTCTTAAGCAAGCCATGCAGGCACAAAAGTGGTGTAATTGCCATTGGATATTTGCAAACTTTCACTGACACCTATTGTAAACTATTGTAAACTGTGAACATTTGTTTGCGCATTGATGCAGCATGCTGCATATGACTGCATTGCTTGAAGGAACCAAAATGTTCAAACATGCCCCTAGAGACCGTGATATGAAATGAACGTAATGATTTAAACCCTGAAAACTGATATGAATCACAGATTATATCAGATTATCATAGCATTGTAGTGCGCTTCAGTGCATTCGTCCACTTTAACGGCATTTTGGTGCGACCATATTTTGTGCTCACGAGCTTGGACACCTTGATGACTGGTTTGGACTGCCCAGAGGCTTCTTATTTCGCAGCCCGTCTCTGTGGTCACTTTTCATCTCTTTTTCTATTTTGCCCTTCAAATATCTTCAATACTTTTTCTATCTCTATCTCTTTCTCCTTTCGTTCATCTCCTCTCGTTCGTCTATCTGCTCTCCTCTTGGTCCTCTTTGCTTCAAAAGAAGCCTTTATGTGTCAACATCCTCCAACTGATTTCTCTTATCTCAGTGACAACATTTGTCTCAGATCCTTTTCATTCCTTTTCCGTCCACTTCGCCCTGTCGCAGCTTCTCTTCGTACTTTGCCTGCCACTCTCAACGCAGAAAAAATCCGTAGGCAGTTTCGAATCCTTTGCGTTCGAGGAAGGCAGTTATGACATGTTATGACCGCGGACAAGATGCCACAGAATCAAAGACTGGGAAACTAAAGAAGCGTAGAGGACAAGAAAATAGATTGAATGGCATTTGCGATGATTTTCGCAGAATGTCTAGGGGCGATTAGAAGTGTATTTCTTAGATTCTCTTGGATGAAAGCCTTCAACTGAGTGCAAAATGCCTCAACTTCCCAAGGCACTGACATGTTGCAGCAGCTGCGAGACGAGATTGAGCAACAGGACACCGATGTTTTCAGCGCCCGGTCCTTTGCATCCTGTGCTACGTTGAGAGTTGCCTTCATGACAAGTCGAGTGATTTTCATTTGAGGTCGAAGACATTTGTGACGTTGGCGATGGCAAACCTCTGTTTGCTGCTTTTAACCCGGAGGACAGAGTTCAAGGCTCCGGGATAACTGATCCCCCTTTCGAACCTAGTAGGAGTGAGTGCACAGGTTGCATAAGCCCCTATAGACAGAGAGAGAGAGAGAGGAAAAAAAATGAAGATGGAAACGCCGTGAGACTCAAGTCATTATCAATTAGAATTGATGAAAAACACCCAGAACCTAATATTATATACTTGTGGAAACTGATGGCTTTCATTTGCAGAAATTGCACCGCGAGGATTGGGCCATGCTGAGCCTGAGAGTTGAACTGTCTCCCTGTCATGTTGGCGTGGCATGTCAGACATGTCATGTCAACTCCATGCAAGGACCTAAGGACAGGCAAAGAGTCTCTATGGCATGGTGAAGCAAGCTGAAGGGTAAAGGGTTCCCACGGGTTTCCGTTGACGTTGCTACATTTTTGCGACGGGAACCACGGGAATTGGCGCGCAGCTGAATGCATGGTCAGTGAGTCGACATAGAGCGCTAAGTCGCACTCAGACTTGCAGCCTGCAGTGATGCGCCGGCAGGACCAAGTTGACAGATATCACTTGCTGTTGACAACTTAGTTGATATCGGTTCAATTTTGTTTCGACATCGCCTCCTTGAGCTGTTCAGAATTCACTGTATGGTTTGCTTGGGTGTTCCCTACACAACCTGTTCAATCATCTTTGTGTTACCCACCAAATTTTGGCCATGAATATTATATAGGTACAGACTTGGAAAGAGATAGCATATCTGTCCCTGTTTAAGATTGCTTGTATAATTTGTATTTAGATATTAATATCAGCAAATATACCAGTGTTCCCATGTGTCTCGCAAACAGTAAGGGACACGTGATTTGTTGCTTCCTTTGATTGTTTCCTCACTGGTTCTCTTGCGTCACCACAACTTTCCGTGATTTCTGCAGTGGTGAGAAGCCCTGCAAAAATGCCAGGAACATGCTGATCCATGCGTTCAAGCACGACTGTGGTGATCCAGACCGGACAGGCATTGACCGAGCCAGAGACCAGCAAAATGTTTGCATCGTTTAGATCTATTTAGATATCTTTAGATGCATGTTACGTCATGTTACTGCATTTGCTTATTTTTTTCTTTGCATTTGTTTTTTACTTGTGCCATTTGATTGACTTTTGTCTGACGTGCGCTGGAAGGCATACATCCAGAGTTTATTCCTTTCTATTTTGGCAGCTTGCTTATTGGAGGGGATCAAAACGAACCTGGATTTCGTGCTGTACATATCAAAGGTTTGCGAAGCATCAGGAAAGTGAGGCTCAGTGAGGTGGTGTGCTTTGCATTGACGAGTGCTAAGTTGGAACCTGCACGAATCATCACGAATCTGAATCGGAAGCTTCACATCTGACTCCGGGCTTTGGCCAAGGCAAATATTTCAGACGCAACTTCAGCCCCAAGTTCTATGGAGTACTGAGCTTACCGCATGTCCGCACATGCTACCGGCAAATGTTCAATTCTCTTCTACAGTGCGGAGAGGGAGACAGAGAGAGAGAGAGAGACAGACGGAGAGACCGGAAGACGGAGAGACCGAACCGAGAGACCAAGAGGCGGAGAGACCGAAAGACGGAGACACCGAACGGAGAGACCAAGAGACAGATAGACTGAGAGATAACCTTTGCCGTTTGGCTTCTTTCGGATCATAATACCCATCGTGGATGCATTCTTTGCATAGTCACTGCTTCAAAATTGGCCTTCTTGGCGCTGTCCAGTGACATTGCAGGAGTTTGAGGGTCATTCTGAAATTTCCAGGTCAACACGATGGAAGAACTTGTTGGCCTCCTTGACGACACATTGGCAGCTCGTTTGAACAGTTTGAAGGAAGGGGATGAAGGGGATGAAGAAAACATCTGTCACCTGAAGGAAGTTTCAAAATGAGAAATCAGTTTGGATATGTTTGGATGCAAAACTTGACTGGGTCAGACTGGAGATACTTGAATCGAAGCATTTTTAAGCCTAGTGTAGATTAGTGTAGTAATCATTTTTCCTGCTCCGTTCCAGACCCTGCTTTGTCAGAAAGCATTTGAATATCCACCATACCTGTCATGCCTGAAACCCCCCTAGGACCAATCGACAAGGCATCAATGCAACAGGTACAGTCAGCACATGTGTGTCACACGCGTGTCATGCTGCATCCGTGTTAAAAGCACGGAGTGCATCAAACGTGCGCGAAAGGGTATCGAATTGGCGCCACTAGACACGTGCAATCGCGACTGGGTGCACGATGTGTTTTTTCAATTGCTTTGCAAGGCGGCACGCAAGGAAAATTAGCACTTCCCCATGTCGCTAGCTCTAGGTTGGCGCTGGGTTGAATTGGCGCTAGGTTGGCACAAGGTAGGTGTTTAGGAATTTGCGAACGGTTGAATTAATTTGGTGTTTTGGTAGGCCCTTTTTTCGCGCTAGCACCCCGCACTAGCAATCCGCTAGCAAAAGTTTCAATAAAGCATACCTGGCCAGTCATGGCTCTTTTGGCTTAAGGGCTTGGATTGTGGAAGGGTTTCTCTTCCATCTTTTTCCTCAGGAAAGCAGATCCTTAATGTGATACGGGCAGATGGCCGTCAAATCAGAAACACTACTGTAAGACAGAAACACTTTACATCCTGCTGGCAATGTTGAGCCTTGTGGAACGCAAAAGTGAGCCGCGCTAGCGACATGTCCCATTTTCAGCCTCAGACATCCAAACACTGATGTTTTCATCCATCGATCCCCTCCACATTTTTTCAGACAAAACACAAGGCGGCACGCGAGGAAACACGAATCAACGTCAATTTTAGGAACAAACATTTCGGGAAACCGTCAAATGGTATGAAGATAATTGATTATGCAATATTGATTTTGGATGGTTTGAGAGGTTCGAGACTGAAGCAGAAAGAAAGTTCGGGTCGCCTACGAGTCACAGAGCTTGTGCTCTAGACAAAGATCAAATTACACCAGCATAGACCCCAGATAGCGGGCGCTTTGCGCACAAGGATTTCCAGGGTGTGTACCAGAAACCTGTGTTTTGAAGTGCATGGTTTGTTTACAGTAATATCTTCATAAGTCTTAGATTGTGTATTTTTATCCCGCCCTGCACAATACTTCTTCATAAATCAGGGAAACAAAGGGGAGACAAAGGGGTGACAAAGGCGAGACAAAGGGAAACAAGCATGAGCAGCGGCAGAGCAGCGGCAAACAAAGCTCCGATCCAGAGCGACAGGGGAGACAAGGAGAGACAAAGGGAGACAAGCATGAGCAGCGGCAGAGCAGCGGCAAACAAAGCACAGATCCAGAGCCACAAGGGAGACAAAGGAGAGACAAAGGCGAGACAAAGGGAGACAAGCATAGACAAAGGGAGACAAGCATGAGCAGCGGCAAACAAAGCTCCGATCAAAGGGGAGACAAAGGGAAGACAAAGGCGAAGAAAGAGGGAGACAAGCATGAGCAGCGGCAGAGCAGCGGCAAACACAGCGCCGATCCAGAGCCACAAGGGAGACAAAGGAAAGACAAAGGGGAGACAAAGGGAAGACAAAGGGGAGACCAAAGAGGAGACAAATGGGAGACAAAGGGGAGACAAAGGCGAAGACAAAGGGAGACAAGCATGAGCAGCGGCAGAGCAGCGGCAAACAAAGCGCCGATCCAGAGCCACAAGGGAGACAAAGGAAAGACAAAGGGAGACAAGCATGAGCAGCGGCAGAGCAGCGGCAAAAAACAGCGCCGATCCAAGGCCCTACCATAGAGAAGTAAGAACCCCTTGTAGCTTGTCAGCTGTCCGGGGAAAAAGAACGTTGCAAGTTTGAAGGGTCCTTGCTGATCGGAAGTGTAAGTGGTACCTTGTTGACTGTAGCTGACCCCGTCAACCTTGGCAGATCTGTTACAGAAAGGTCCCATGTAGAACAAGCAAGAGCAACCTTAAGGGTTGAGATGAGAGCCCGGGAATTGACCCCAAGGCATCCCAAGGCTACAAAGCGCGAAAAAACAATGGTGCACGTTGAAATTGGCGCACAGAAAGTCAAGGTGCAAAAAACAAGTGCTATGCAGGTGCTATGATTCTACAACTGGATCTTAATTCAATGGAAGATGAATGAAGTTCGAATGAAGATGATTTCGTTGAGACTTTGGCAACCGAAAGGTTCTGTGCGGCCGGGTGGTGGAGAGCCAGGTCTCCGTCGAGTCGCGAGCTCAAAACCAAAAAGACGTTCTACAATTCTACACATGAGTCTACATCGTTTCGATTCATCAAATGATTCCTTCCGAGTTGAAAGATGGTGAAAGAATGGCGAATGTTCACCTGGATTCACTTGGCTCCGTAAATGGCAGTTTTCAGGTGAAATAACCCACACCTTTGCATTGTTCCAAGTTTTCTGATGTGAATCGGGATGCTTGCATTCTCTATTTCCAGAACCGCTTTCCCAGGATAAAAAGACTTTGTTCATAGAGTCGGCAGAAGGGCTTTTGGGAAATTCATCCTCCTTTTCAATCTTTTGCTTCGAGTATCTTCGGATTATCCCATCGAGAACGTCAGTGAGACAAACAGATCCGACCTTTTGTTTCAATGAGGCTTGAGACCAATGAGATCTTTGTGGCGCTGACAGAAGATGCTAGGCGGATCAGGCTGGGCATGCCGAAGATGAATTTCAAGAGGCAAAACTGACACAAAGGTGCGCAACGTGCAGTACATGGACCTAAAGCTTTTGTAAAAAGGGTGGGCGAAACGCAAGATCAAGATCTACATAGATCTACCAGATTCTACCAGCAATTGTGCAAATTTCTAGGGAAGCTCTTCATGGTTTGCGGAGCACGGTGCCACTTTGCGCACGGTGCCACTCTGCAATCCGAAATGGAATTTCGTAGCATGTCCATGCAGCGTGATTTCTGAAGGCAGCGGAAGCTGAACTCTGGAGACATGAGTGCCAACCTGCAGATCAACATCCCACAGGATGGCTGACTGGTCCTCAGATGTCCTCAGTTCATTTGAGCTCGCAGCATTTCTCAGCTCTATTTGGGTTGAGTTCTTTAGTAACACTGCGGAGGCTCAAATGCAACAAGGCCTCCCCAAATCATGGTCGCCAAAATAAGCCCATTTCTCATTGAGGTCAAGGGCAGTGCTGCGGCCAGATGCAACAGATGTACGGGCAAGGCTATGGCCAATGCTTCCTGGTCCAATAAAAGTAGTGGGACATTGATGGAGCCTGGATGAGCTTGGCTGAGACAGACCTTTAGCCAGATGATGATGCATGGAGAGACAGAGAGAGACAGAGAGACTGAGTAGAAATTAGAAATAGAGGTATTAGATGGTACTAGACGGTATTAGTATAAATTGCGGATCATGTTTTGGTGTACGTATATACGTACATGGAGATTGCATGTGGTTGCTATCATTCCTGTCAACTCAAATCAAGGAAGGGACCAAATTATACCACTGTCTGAAACACTGATGCCCAGGCTGTGGCAATATGGGCGGCTGTTGCAACATGGGATGTGGCTACAACAACATGGGTTGCTGCGGAAACATGGGCGGCTGCAACATGGGCTGCATGGATGGCTGGGGCAACAATATGTGCGGCATGGCTGATGGCTGCAACGGTGCGTGTGGCAATGCATGCGGCGATGTCTCTATGGGCCAGCAAGGGGCTGTTGCCGGCTGTGATGGTTGCAAGACTGCTGAAAGCACTCAAGCGTAGGAGACTTAGAGAAAAGTGACGCTTGGGTGGACTTGAAACATACCACGATGTACATCCGAAGTATCTGACTTTTCTTAAACCAGGATAGCTATTGGATAGCTCTAAAGCCTTGAATCCATTAGAGTGACTGCAAAGACTGTGATCTCACTACCCTCGCTAAGGTCGCAGATGCAGGATCAGCAAATGCAGCAGCAGCAGCTGCAACTCCAGCAACAGCAGCAGTTGCAGCAGCAACAACAGCAACAGCAGCAAATGCAGCAGCAGCAACTTCAGCAACAACAGCTGCAACAGCAACAGCTGCAACAACAGCAGATGCAGCAACAGCC
>VSDK01027348.1:77157-89493 GCA_009767595.1 Symbiodinium kawagutii
GCCCTGGCAATAGAACCCTGCACGACCTTGAAAGATCAGGCGGAAGAGGAAATCAAACAGACCACTTTCGAAAAAGAGAAGATGTTACTGTGACGACATTTGAAGAAGAAACGAATCCGACCCAACTGACAGTCAAGTGTTTTTCATTCTTGGATTGACTTTTGCTAAACCAAATGCCTGGTTCACAGCAAGCGGCATATATCGGACCGTCAGGTCAGCAGTGTTTGCTATTTACAATGCATTTGAATTGTTGACAGCCTCTGTGCTTGACCGCCTGGGTCAGATTAGGGAGACAGAACTCTTGGAGTGCCAGTCTCTACATCGAAAATGTGGTGAATCATAGCCTGACGCAATAGATGGGTGTGTAATAGTGCTAGCACTACCTCACCCCTCAGCCGAAGTTTCCAACAGGGTCTTCAACTGCCCAAGCCTGAATACCTTTGGCTCCGACATTTCCACTGTTTGTAGCCAACCCCCAGTGGACATGATTGGTTTTCGTAAGCCTTTGCCACTACACTCCCCACTTAGTCCCAAACCGGCCAGATTTTCACTCAACGGCGAGCTGGTAACTCCCACAACGTGGCTTTCCACCTTGAAGCAAGGTGAAGAAGCACATGGCGTTCCAACATTGGAGCCCAGCACAAGCTCGCATTCCGTTCTTCTTTCACTACTTCCATCCGGCCTTCAAACGAATTGGGCGAGTGTGGAGTGTGGAACCAAAACTTTTGGCCTTCTTGCTTTCACTGCATCTCTATGTTCTGTTTTTCCGGTGCTTCCTTACATACAGTCGACCCACGCTTCCCTTCCTAGTCTTCCTGTTTTCATTCCTTTCCCCTTTTCCTTCCTACACTTTCTTGCCCTTTCTTCCTTTCTCTCCGATTTCTTCTATTCCACTGCTGGCTTTCGTTCCCTCCTTCGCAGGTATTGGTGAATGCAAGTTTTAACGTTTTTGCTTCATGTGGCTTCCCCTTGCCAAGCACAGGGCGCCTCTGCGGATGCTGACCAGGTTGCTTAGCTGCAGGTGAAACAGATCAATCCTTCGGAGAGAATCTTAGAGACACGGAGGGAGAGAAAAAGGAGAAAACATGCGAAAACGCAGTAAAAAGCAAGAGAAATTGATACAAATGGTCAGGGTTTGTGCAGACTTGTAAAATCTTGTAAACATGATAGATTTGAAGAAGAAAGAGCAGGTGAAGGAAAAGAAAGGGAGGATGCAAAACACTATGTAAGACGTGTTGACCATAGTTGACCTAGATTTGGGTGGCATTTGTTCTGTTAGTCCGGCGTATTCTGGAAAGGCTCAAACACAACTGACTTAAGGACGGTCCTGCATCTCCAACTTCGAACAACGCTGAGTTGGAAATTACCATCCCTGAGGGAGCCAACCCTGGGGATGTTCTGAGCGTAGAAGTGAATGGTGAGATGCTGGAAGCACCTTGGACAGCAGAAAAGTGTGCAAAACTCTTCATGTGAAGATATAGAAATCGTCCCCAGTTTGCTAGTTCAAATTGACGTGTGGAGCCAACTTGTTCTGGTGCTGGCCGTGTGTCGTCTTGACATCAACCCTGGATACATATTGTGAGGGTCAGCAGTTCATCGACAGTCATGTGAAGCTTTCACAAATGCCAATGCAATCTTTTTGAACATGGGGAATACAGCATCGAGATACAGTAGATGAAAGATGATAAGAGATCAAAATTAAGGTGTGATCATGTGAACCTACAACATGTAGACCCAGATGTGAACGAACATGTGAGTCTCACGGTGTCACGTCTCATGTTGGTCTCTTTGTCCAGCTTATGGGTAGCAGTGTCCTTTGCATGTCTTGGCTTAGGTCACAGTGCCTGAGGGTGCCACTGGAGGGACGGTCATCACCATCGACGTAGCAACCGATGCAAAAACGTCGCCATCGACGTCGTCTCGCCATGCCCAGGACACTAGACATCACTGGACAAAGGGCTTGGATGGTCTTGGATGGTCTTGGATGGGCTTGGGGGAGGTTAAAGTGTGATGAAGTGTGAGTCTGAGGATAGGCTGAGGCACATGCACTAGCACCTGCATGTACAAAGTGAGAACAAGCGGATGTCAATCCGCTGATGGTGAACACGCTCCAGAGGAACCTTCAGCTTGCACCATATATGAGGATCACATACCATCAGAATATGATCATATAGCCATGTCACATCCTTCATCATCCTTCCACTTTCGACTCGGGGCTACTTTGTATAGAAGTTGGGAGGTGCTGGTAGGTGCTTCCTATTGATTTGTATGATTTAGATTGATTACTGTAGATTGTTTCTCAGGCATACCTGTCCGAATATACCCGATCATCCGCAATTATATTTCTCGTTGGGATTTTTGTTTGTGGTGGCTTTCTTTTCTCTTGTGTTGGCATGCTTCGGTTAGTTTGCTTTGGTTGTTTCATCAGGTTTGATTAGCTTTGGTCTGGTCAGTGTGTTGTTTGGTTGGATGATTGGCCAGCCGTTATGTTCGCAGCTTCGTCCCTCGTTTGTCCATTTGTCTTGATGAACTGATTGTTTGTGTGAGTTTGCATTGGCAGATTCAGATAGATTCAGGGTATTTATTTACCATGAATTATTTCACAAATGTAAATACCTATAGTATTCATACATATATATGTATATATATCTGTGTGTGTGTATGTATCTTTATTTATTTACTTATTGATTTATTTATTTAGTATCTATATACATTTATACATACATATACATTGTTTCGCGTGCTTTCTGTTTGTTTGTGATTATCCCTGAATGGCAGCGGGCATTGAAGTTTAATTCAAAGCCATCAGGCTTCAAATGTGTGGAGGGAAAGAGAGAGCTACAGTACCTGTTTTTTCCTCAGCAAACTCAGAAGTTCAGAAATAATATGTCGGGATATGTCGGGCAAGTGGCGGCACAAGCAACGCTTGAGAAGAGGGACTAGCGGCATCACCTAGACGAAGTTGCATAGTCGAATCGAAAAAAAGAGGAACCCTTGAAGTAAAATCTCTGGCACCATCCAGATCAGTTCAGAGTGTAGCCCAAGGTAGACAACCGTGAGAGGCCTTTTTGCCATGAAACGATGCCACCTTCAAGTACAAAACCAAAATGAACCAAGCCCCACTTACTCTAAATATGCTGACCCACATGCAACACTCATGCACATACCTTTTACATTTGCATTTTCTACAGGAACTGTGTTGAAAGCATGACAGACAGAGAGGACACACTTGACATTTAGTCAAGCTAAATCAAGATGAATGAAGTACTGCAAAGCCTCAAGTTGAGGCGGTAATGAAGTTGGTGGAATGAAACATGTGATTGGCAATATTTAGCAATGAAAGTTACAAATATACATATGAACAGATAACATATACACATGTATGTATGTGTGCGTGATATTAAGCTCACACTGTTGACTGCGGGAAGGCACAAACGCTTGCCGCTAGCCATCGTTGGCTGGGTTCGCAGAACCACGACGCCACAACGCCCAGCGGAGATGCCATATATTGTTTGGCATCCCAAGTCGATCACAAAATTGTTTGTGATTTGATTGAGCCATATATTCGTGTCTTTCATGCTCTTCAAGTCGAGGAAAAACTCTTTGTGCGCGCTTTGGACCAAGGCTGCTACTGCGGCTGTGTGCCATTGGTGCTTCTGCCATGCTGTCCGGCATTGACTCTGCGCTATAGCAATGAAAATTGAAATTATGAAACTAGTGTACATCTCTATACTATACTATATTTTGCATCGGTTTGGAACCTCACAATGGATGAAGTGCGGGAATCAGCGCTTGCCGCTTGCCGCTTGTTTACGGTGTAATGGGAAACATTGCCAACGTTTGACAGTAACACGCACTTGCGACCTCTATCATCAAGCCATCAAAAAATGTAAGCATCGGCACATAAGCAGTCTGGACACAGGACACTGAAGCCAATCCTGTCGAACAGAACCAGCCTGTGGCAACCGGCACTCAGCCTATGGCCCAGGCGCTGACATGTGTTTGCTTCTGCTTCTGGAAAGATGTTGCAGGGCTGGAAAAGAATGAAAAAATGCTAAAGAAAATGGAGGGTTAATGTGACGGATTTGTTTTCTTCCCTGCGATCAGGTAGCAGACAATTCTGCAGAAAAACCAGCAGATCAGCTTCAGGACTGGTGAGCCGGCGGCTGGATATAGTCAACACAAGTCACCACCAAATCTACTCTGCGTGTACAGGATGTTCATGCAACATTTATTATTTATTTGTTTATTTATTTAGTAATATTAGTAAAAATGATTATATACTATACTAATGATAAGAATAGTAATGAAAAATGATAATAATGACAATAATGATATTAATTAAAATAGTAATGATGATAATGATCTCATTAATGAAAATAACTATAGCAATAATGATGAAAATAGTAATGGTAATAACAATGATCAAATGATTCATATTTATCATCGATTAGTACAGCATTTTAGAGCTGCTAGCTATCAGATGCTATCAGGTTATAGTCATAAAATCACAGGCTCAGAGACCAGATTAAGATTCGGCTGCATTGATCGTTCAAGTGTTCCTTCGTGAGAAAGTCATGCTCATTACTGTATCCGTTGCACCGTTGTGCCTGGGAAGCAACTGAACGCATCATATGGCAACTCGGCAACTTCTGCATGGCTAAACAAAAAGATGGGAGAAGTATCCAGGCTCCAGAGCCTAAACGTTTCATCCAGAGCGCCTCTCCTCGAAACGTTGTGTATCGTATTGATCTAGATCTGGGCGACAACTCTTGTGACTCCTTTTCTCCGCAACCGCCCGTTGCATCCTTCGCCATTTTTCTTCCAAGTCCAACAGCGATCGTGTTTGTTTCCTTCTTTTGCGAAGGTTTAAGCCACAGGCAGTCAAAAGCTGTGAAAAGATGCAAGAAGAACGTGATTGAAAGTTTTAGGGCCACTACTTGTGACGGGGCTGCCAGTCTTCAGGCACGAACGGATGTCATTCCAGATGCGCCTAGCACTGAAGAGACACCAGCAGTGACTCTTGTGACTCTTTTGCTCCGTAACCATCCGTAACCGACCTCAACTATGTAGCTCCAATTTCTCTTGGATGATCCGGAGAAAACTCACAGTCATCTAAATCATAGGAAACGTGGCCAAAAACCGATGGAAATCGAAGGCAGTCTCGAGGAAATTCTCACGTAGCAGTAGCACCCGTAGAAGTCCCTGACGAAAGTGCAACCTCAGAGGCGCTTAGAGCAAAGCACAGTGCCACGTAGCCATGGAATCCGGATAGAAAAGGTTTGAAAAGATTGGAAAAGATTGTTAACTTTTGTCAATGCAAGTTCTGACGATTTTGCTTCATGTGGCTTCCCCTTGCCAAGCACAGGGCGTCTCTGCGGATGCTGACCAGGTTGCTTAGCTGCAGGTGAAACAGATCAATCCTTCGGAGAGAATCTTAGAGACACGGAGGGAGAGAAAAAGGAGAAAACATGCGAAAACGCAGTAAAAAGCAAGAGAAATTGATACAAATGGTCAGGGTTTGTGCAGACTTGTAAAATCTTGTAAACATGATAGATTTGAAGAAGAAAGAGCAGGTGAAGGAAAAGAAAGGGAGGATGCAAAACACTATGTAAGACGTGTTGACCATAGTTGACCTAGATTTGGGTGGTACTTGTTCTGTTAGTCCGGCGTATTCTGGAAAGGCTGAAACACAACTGACTTAAGGACGGTCCTGCATCTCCAACTTCGAACACCGCTGAGTTGGAAATTACCATCCCTGAGGGAGCCAACCCTGGGGATGTTCTGAGCGTAGAAGTGAATGGTGAGATGCTGGAAGCACCTTGAACAGCAGAAAAGTGTGCAGAACGTTACGTAATTGCACTTTTTTAATCATTGTTTGACGTATAATGATAAGCTTAGAAGAGAAGCTTTTGAGTTGTCGACAAGCCATTTTCAATCGCACATGATCCCGGAAATTGTAAAGAAATGCATATGCACCAGTTGTGCAACTGCTGTTTAAAATAGGAGCTCCACAAAGCATCTGTGTGGGTTTTCGCGGAATCTTGGAGCGCTGCTGTAGAGATCTGTAGGGCTCGAATAGGTAGATTGTGAGATTGATAGGTAGAAAGAGGATCAGGATGAAAAAGGACCACTAGGTAGACAGGTCGGCAGATAGATCATCAACAAATTCAATGGACAGATGGCCCGGAAGAGGCAGAGACAGGCAGTCAGGCAGATACATGATAAGGTGGATTAAACGGAGATCGACAGAGCTGATTGCTTAGATAGATAGAAAAATTGGCATCGGATAGCATACGTGGACAGGCAGATACGTAAGCATAACGGTAAATCGTTTGAGTGTTGACAGGTGGGAATTCTGCTGGACTCAGGATGAGCTAGATGAATTGACAGGAGGGGAGATAGATGATTACTGTTGCTCGATGCAATAATACAGACATAGGATGACGCAGGTGTAGGATTACGCAGATGCAGAAACAAACTGGCACATGGAAAGGCAGATAGAGAGGTAGGCAGATAGATGGCTTTGCAAGTTGGATCCGCAGATAGACAAGGCGATAGGCAGATACGACATAGATGCAGACAGAGAGAGAGAGAGAGGGATACAGAAAGATCTATTGGATGAACCGACAGGTCTCCAGATAATTAGAGATGGCCTAGGATGGATCAAGGGGAGGCAGATAGACGGATGGATCAGATACAGAGGCGTGGATTGGTAGGCAGATGATGGTAGATGTAGATCCGTATCGGTAGGCAAATGAGGTTCTCTAAGAACCTCCGAAGAGAAGTTGCGCCAAAGGTCTTGTCCTCTCAATCCTTTTTGTAAGCAAAATCCTGAGATGGAGCGAAAGATGGCGAAAGGAAGAGAGAAGGCTTGGTGAAGTACATAGATCTTTATAGTTCTAGTAGATTAATGCATTTTCTAGTCCCTAGGCATACTACTGGGATGAGTTTGGATTAGTACGGGGGGATGCGTGCAAGACGGTCCCTGATTCCTGTCCTGCAGGTGTATGAGTTCACAACATGTTGGATCTACCATACAAAGTTGAATCCCTTGGCGATGCAGTTTTGCTTGTGAACTGTCAATACAATTCATACAGGTCATGATCTTTCTTGTTTTTTTCTGTCATAGGTATTCGAATTGACAATTCTCCTCGACAGCTTTCAGAGCGCAGGTTATGACGATAGGACTCTAAGGAACGACACGTATAATTATTATAATTGGAAAGACTTCCCCTGCGCAATTTGGTAGATATGTGGATAGACAGCTACAGTACGTAATTTTGTAAATGTGTGAGAAAGAGCGAGAGAGGGAGAGGGAGATTGAGATGAATAGATAGAGTAAGAAAGAGAGAGAGAGAGAGAGCGAGCGAGCGAGCGCTGAATATCTATAGATTGGGCAGATGAGTTAGGTAGATGTCCGGACAAGTGAGGTGGGTAAATGAATTGTTTGTTTATTGATAGACGGGTCGGTAGATACAACTATATTATACAGATTAATAGAGATACATACCAGTAGCTGGCTAGACTCAAAGGTAGGCGACAGCTCGGATGCGCAGCATAAAGCTACCGATCCGAAAGGAGCGCCAAACCTTCAATGAACTTCTCCTAGATAGTTGTTTTTCATTTCTATCCTTTCTTGCAGCCCTTTTCCGAGAGAAACTTCCAGCCCTCCCAAGCATGGTTTCATGTCCAGGCTTAATGCGACAGCGTTCAAAAATGTCTTGCTTAGGTCACAGTGCCAGAGGGTGCCACTGGAGGGACCGTCATCACCATCGACGTAGCAACGGACGATGCAAACCCCTCGCCATCGACGTCATCTCCGCAGGCCCAGGCCCCAATTGCTGGGGGGTTCAATTGTGAGTCTGAGGAACGAATAGCTGCTTTTTCAGTGAGGCAGTGCTGGAGAATTAATGTATTTTGATTTAAGAAAATTTATGTAGATATATATATATATATATATATATATCTTCTCGTCGGATGGCTTGTTATCACAAGTTTTTAGGAGCGCTGGAGGGTTCTGATGTTTATGCATTTTGTATGGTGGTTGCCGAGGGAAAGCAAGATGCTTGGCTCAATGGCGGACATTCAAGAATCTCAAAGACATGTGAATGATTTTTGATCATTAAAAAAGGCTTCAAAAGTTTACAAAAAGGGCTATGCGGGAATCACAGTACTGCATCCTTTTGCTGTTTTCTTTTGTCGACCTTATTTAGTGTAGCCATTGAAATCTTCACCCAGCTCCACTGATTGAAAAGAGAAGACTTACTGTAGCTGAAATCTTTATGATAAATGTGTCTAGTCTTAGACTTAGTTTGAATGGATGAAATTGATGTATTGTTTTGCCAAACTGACTTAAGGACGGACCTGCATCTCCAACTTCGAACACGGCTGAGTTGGAAATTACCATCCCCGAGGGAGCCAACCCTGGAGATGTTCTGAGCGTAGAAGTGAATGGTGAGATGCTGGAAGCAACTTGGACAGCAGAAAATGTGGGAAACTCTTCATGCAAAGATGTAGAAATCGTCCGCTGCTGGCTCCCCCAACAAGAGTTTGCGTATCATGTTCCGCTCCTTTCAATCCTTGTCATTCTATTACTAAGATTTGCTGACTTACAATTCTTGCCGCACGTAGCATGTTCACAGTTTGCTGGTTCAAATTGAAGTGTGGAGCATACTTGTTCTGGTCGTGGGCATGTTTCTTTTTGACATGAATCCCGGATACAGATTGTGAGTGTCAGCAGTTCATGGACGGTCATGTGAGGCTTTCAATAATGCCGATGCAATCATTGTGAACATTTGGAATGAATGAAAGATCAAAATGAAGGTGTCAAACTACAACATGTAAATTCAGATGTTGATGAAATGTGAGTCTTATGTCTCATTTTGGTTTCTTGAATACTTAGGCTTGCATACCCAGGCTTAGTGTGCAGCTTCGAAAGCCTCCAAAAATGTCTTGCTTAGGTCACAGTGCCAGAGGGTGCCACTGGAGGAACGGTCATCACCATCGACGTAGCAACGGACGATGCAAACCCCTCGCCATCGACGTCATCTCCGCGAGCCCAGGACGCTTATGCGGCTCTCGGGGTGCGCACCAGAGCAGAGCTTTTACCCACAGCCACCGTGGCCGCCTCGTGTAACTAGCAGTGGCAGTGCACCGATGTACACCTATATACAATACTGAACTATACCAATCTAATCCAATCTATACAGTACTGGTTGCTGTATTACTATGTGTTATTGATTCCTAGGTGAGCACGTTTCTTTGGTTAGCATGGTTTGAAAGGGGTACGTGTCGTGAAATGCAGAGACAGCAGCGGCGAGGACACCAGTGTTGGCAGCCCATTTGATGCCAAATGACATGCACACAACATGCGCACAGTGCACGCATGACTCAAAGCTGCAATGGGCAGATCTTTGGCATGCTATCGCCGATCGCTTTACTTGAGTCTGACAGTTGGAGGTGGCGCCGCTAGGGCCGTTCATATCGGATCGAGAAAAGCAACGCCATATCAATGTCCCTTCGTATTTGGACGAGAGCACACAGCGGTACAAAACTCGAAGCTGTTCACTGGTTTGTATCCAATTTCAGTCCTTGTAGCATCCAGGCTCTTGGTTTTTCAATTTCAAGTTTGGACAATGGTGATACTATTATGAAATTGGCTTTGGAAAGCAATTTGTAGACACAAGGGCAGGGATGGGCGTTTGGTATGCTTGCAATCTTTTTGCGGATTGATCTTCCGGATTGCATGAGTGGGCGCGAGCTTGTACTCGAATGGACAGCAGAATTGCAGGGAAAATCTTGGCCCTCACATTTCGGGAACAGTGTGAAAAACTTGCCGAACAAGAAAACACGAAATCTGCCAATTTGCAGGCTGCAATTCCTACATTCAATATCCGCTGTTTCTTCTTATCTTTTTTGAACCCTACCTGGTCGTGCACTGAATCAGTTTCATTATGTGCCCAGTTGCATGCCCTTGTTTGAGCATGCCGTTGTTTCACCTGCTTCCTGATGCTTCATGATGCTTGCTAAAAACCACCTTCAGATATCTTGAAATCATTCCATATCATCGATAATAGCATCCCTTAAAATGCTTCTTGGAGTAAGCAAAGCCGGTGGAGCAATCCCAGGCTACATTATATAGTGAAATTTGTCGCAGAGACCTGAGAAGTTCAACTTGAGCAGACAAAAAATTAGAAACCCATCGCAACTTGGAAGTCTACCTCGATGTGATCTGTGATGGATCTGAAGAGGAAATTGTCAGTGAAGTTTACTATGTCTCACTATGTTTGATGATTTTTCAAGTGCGTTTGTATTTCAGAAGTCTCACACTGGATGAAGTGTGGGAATCAACGCTTGCCGCTTGCCGCTTGTTTACTGTGTAATGGGAAACATTGCCAACGTTTGACAGTAACACGCACTTGCGACCTCTATCATCAAGCCATCAAAAATTGTAAGCATCGGTACATAAGCAGTCTGGACACAGGACACTGAAGCCAATCCTGTCGAACAGAACCAGCCTGTGGCAACCGGCACTCAGCCTATGGCCCAGGCGCTGACATGTGTTTGCTTCTGCTTCTGGAAAGATGTTGCAGGGCTGGGAAAAAATGAAAAAATGCTGAAGAAAATGGAGGGTTGATGTGACGGATTTGTCTTCTTCCCTGCGATCAGGTAGCAGACAATTCTGCAGAAAAACCAGCAGATCAGCTTCAGGACTGGTGAGCCGGCGGCTGGATATAGTCAACACAAGTCACCACCAAATCTACTCTGCGTGTACAGGATGTTCACGCAACATTTATTTATTTATTTATCATAAATTACTACAGCATTTCATAGCTGCTAGCTATCAGATGCTATCAGGCTATAGTCATAAAGTCACAGAGTCACAGACCAGATTAAGATTCGGCTGCATTGATCGTTCAAGGGTTCCTTCATGAGACAGTCATGTTCATTACTGTGTCCGTTGCACCGCTGTGTCTGGGAAGCAACTGAACACATCATATGGCAACTTGGCAACTTCTGCATGGCTAAACAAAAAGATGGGAGAGGTATCCAGGCTCCAGAGCCTAAACGTTTCATCCAGAGCGCCTCTTCTCGAAACGTTGTGTATCGTATTGATCTAGATCTGGGCGACAACTCTTGTGACTCCTTTTCTCCGTAACCGCCCGTTGCATCCTTCGCCACTTTTCTTCCAAGTCCAACGGCGATCATGTGTGTTGCCTTCATCTTCGAAGGTTTAAGCCACAGGCAGTCAAAGGATGTGAAAAGATGCAAGAAGAACGTGATTGAAAGTTTTAGGGCCACTACTTGTGATGTGACTGCCAGTCTTCAGGCACGAACGGATGTCATTCCAGATGCGCCTAGCACTGCAGAGACACCAGCAGCAGAGAAGAAGGACTGAACAACTCCAAGATATAGAAACTTAAGATGGTCAAGATGTTGCATGTTCGTTTCAGAGCTTGTTATCGCCAGGCATGGGTTTGCCAGTTTTCAGAAAAAGAATGGTCAGAGGATGTAGTGCATGCTGCGTTTTTTCCAAAGCAGTTGTATGCACAACAGCCCGAAGATTTCTAGAGTTTGTTTCGTTTGGGTATGTTTTGCGCATACAGTAGGCCAACCTCTACTGCCAATTCATCTACATGCCGTATTTAGATGTAATTAGTTGAGCGAGCTCCAATTCTTGACTGATTATGGACTTTGATGTCCTTCGAATCTTTTGATATATGTTGATTGCTTTTGAGTGCTTCGAAAGTGTAAGGATGAGACGGTCAGTGTACCCGCGGTGGAACCACCAGTGCAAACGGATCTTCCCAAGCAGCCAGAGGAAGTCTCCGCAGAGGCACTCTGCACCTAGGGATACTTCGGGGATCTCAGGGGCTTAGGGCATGAAGGATGTGGTCTTGTCTACCTTATCTGAGTCACAGGCAGTCAACAGATGTGAAAAGATGCAAGACGAACATGATTGAGAGTTTTAGCGCCACTTGTGATGTGACTGCCAGTCTTCAGGCACGAACGGATGTCATTCCAGATGCGCCTAGCACTGCAGAGACACCAGCAGCAGAGAAGAAGGACTGGAAGTCTCCAAGATATAGAAACTTAAGATGGTCAAGATGTTGCATGTTCGTTTCACAGCTTGTTATCGCGAACATGGGTACTGCCGCACATTGCCACACATGGTTCAGAACATTTTTCCTCGGTTCTATGTGCATGTCATTCTTTGAATGGCCAAAGATGTTTGTTGGGATTCAATGCTTCATCAATCCGTGAATGTCATTGAATGTCCATGATCTTGTATTCTTAACCTGTCCATATCTTTCCATATCTTTCCTAATTTTG
>VSDK01027348.1:93622-125122 GCA_009767595.1 Symbiodinium kawagutii
GCCAAAACAAATTATGGAATTATCCTGTTTTGCTTGCTTTTGAGTGCTTCGAAAGTGTCAGGATGAGACGGTCACCGTACCCGCGGTGGAACCACCAGTGCGAACCGATCTTCCCAAGCAGCCAGAGGAAGTCTCCGCAGAGGCACTCTGCACTTAGGGATACTTCGGGGATCTCAGGGGCTTAGGGCATGAAGGATGTGGTCTTGTCTACCTTATCTGAGTCACAGGCAGTCAAAGGATGTGAAAAGATGCAAGAAGAACGTGATTGAAAGGTTTAGCGCCACTTGTGATGTGACTGCCAGTCTTCAGGCACGAACGGATGTCATGCCAGATGCAGAGAAGAAGGACTGAACAACTCCAAGATATAGAAACTTAAGATGGTCAAGATGTTGCACGTTCGTTTCAGAGCTTGTTATCGCCAGGCATGGGTTTGCCAGTTTTCAGAAAAAGAATTGTCAGAGGATGTAGTGCATGCTGCGTTTTTTTCCAAAGCAGTTGTATGCACAACAGCCCGAAGATTTCTAGAGTTTTTTTCGTTTGGGTATGTTTTGCGCATACAGTAGGCCAACGTCTACTGCCAATTCATCTACATGCCGCTTTTAGATGTAATTAGTTGAGCGAGCTCCAATTCTTGACTGATTATGGACTTTGATGTCCTTTGAATCTTTTGATATACGTTGATTGCTTTTGAGTGCTTCGAAAGTGTCAGGATGAGACGGTCAGTGTACCCGCGGTGGAACCACCAGTGCAAACGGATCTTCCCAAGCAGCCAGAGGAAGTCTCCGCAGAGGCACTCTGCACCTAGGGATACTTCGGGGATCTCAGGGGCTTAGGGCATGAAGGATGTGGTCTTGTCTACCTTATCTGAGTCACAGGCAGTCAACAGATGTGAAAAGATGCAAGACGAACGTGATTGAAAGGTTTAGCGCCACTTGTGATGTGACTGGCAGTCTTCAGGCACGAACGGATGTCATGCCAGATGCAGAGAAGAAGGACTGAACAACTCCAAGATATAGAAACTTAAGATGGTCAAGATGTTGCACGTTCGTTTCAGAGCTTGTTATCGCCAGGCATGGGTTTGCCAGTTTTCAGAAAAAGAATTGTCAGAGGATGTAGTGCATGCTGCGTTTTTTTCCAAAGCAGTTGTATGCACAACAGCCCGAAGATTTCTAGAGTTTTTTTCGTTTGGGTATGTTTTGCGCATACAGTAGGCCAACGTCTACTGCCAATTCATCTACATGCCGTATTTAGATGTAATTAGTTGAGCGAGCTCCAATTCTTGACTGATTATGGACTTTGATGTCCTTCGAATCTTTTGATATATGTTGATTGCTTTTGAGTGCTTCGAAAGTGTCAGGATGAGACGGTCACCGTACCCGCGGTGGAACCACCAGTGCAAACCGATCTTCCCAAGCAGCCAGAGGAAGTCTCCGCAGAGGCACTCTGCACCTAGGGATACTTCGGGGATCTCAGGGGCTTAGGGCATGAAGGATGTGGTCTTGTCTACCTTATCTGAGTCACAGGCAGTCAACAGATGTGAAAAGATGCAAGAAGAACGTGATTGAAAGTTTTAGGGCCACTACTTGTGATGTGACTGCCAGTCTTCAGGCACGAACGGATGTCATTCCAGATGCGCCTAGCACTGCAGAGACACCAGCAGCAGAGAAGAAGGATTGGAAGTTCATGTAAGTTCATGGAAGTTCATGGTGACGACATGTCCTGGGGCTTTTTCTTTTGTTGTTAGCAAGATCATCAGCCAATATCGGCCAAACCAGACCGCCATAGGTCCCTCGCATTTACTGCCACACATTGCCACACATGGTTCAGAACATGTTTCCTCGGTTCTATGTGCATGTCGTTCTTTGAATGGCCAAAGATGTTTGTTGGGATTCAATGCTTCATCAATCCGTGAATGTCATTGAATGTCCATGATCTTGTATTCTTAACCTGTCCATATCTTTCCATATCTTTCCTAATTTTGGTCATGTCATTGGCAGCCAGGGCATGGCCCTATGTGGCCCTTTACAGCAGGCACATGGCCAAAACAAATTATGGAATTATCCTGTTTTGCTTGCTTTTGAGTGCTTCGAAAGTGTCAGGATGAGACGGTCAGTGTACCCGCGGTGGAACCACCAGTGCGAACCGATCTTCCCAAGCAGCCAGAGGAAGTCTCCGCAGAGGCACTCTGCACCTAGGGATACTTCGGGGATCTCAGGGGCTTAGGGCATGAAGGGTGTGGTCTTGTCTACCTTGTTTGAGTCACAGGCAGTCAACAGATGTGAAAAGATGCAAGAAGAACGTGATTGAAAGTTTTAGGGCCACTACTTGTGATGTGACTGCCAGTCTTCAGGCACGAACGGATGTCACTCCAGATGCGCCTAGCACTGCAGAGACACCAGCAGCAGAGAAGAAGGACTGGAATTTCATGTAAGTTCATGGAAGTTCATGGTGACGACATGTCCTGGGGCTCTTTCTTTTGTTGTTAGCAAGATCATCAGCCAATATCGGCCAAACCAGACCGCCATAGGTCCCTCGCATTTACTGCCACACATAAGCTTTTTTCCTCGGTTCTCATGTCGTACTTGAATGGCCACAGATGTTTGCTGAGATTTTGTCTTTGAGCAGTGAGCAGTGTTTAGTTTGGAATAGTATGGATTTTGTATGTTAGGAGAAGATGGCCATCGCACCAGTACTGGAACCTGTACAATCCGACCTTCCTAAGCAACCAAAGGAAGTCACCCAGGCACTGTCAGAGTATGCTTAATGAAGTATGGTGAGTATATGCTGGTCTTGTTTTGTGCAGGGTTCGAACATTCAGAAGGAAAGTACTGTAGTTCAAACTTTTTTGTGCAGTTTTCTATGTGCAGTTTTGGCTGCAAGCGGAAGGCTGATGCGTACAGTGCTGAAGTTGACGCTGGCGTGTCGACAGAAGCGTCAGCTATTGAGCAGAAGGACCCCAGCCATTTTGGAAGTGATGCATTTCTGAGGTACCTTAAGAGTCTATCGGGTTTCATCCTTAAGTATTCCACCTCCCCGTGACTCCCCGGAATAATTTTCATGGGATAATTTCTCATAGGATAGTTTTGGTAGGGGGGAGTAGGGGGGGATACTTGTTTATGGAAAAATGGCTGGTGTTAATGTAGACATATATACTTCAATAATTTCAGCATATAGCCAAAAGTCCAGGACATTCTTGAGACAGACGTACTGATATGTGAGCTGAGCTGTGTGGGATTTCAAAAAAATTGCTGGCATCATTCCAATAGGTTGGAGGCCTTCTGAATAATATATACGCAGGGACGTGCAACCCCCCTAGAGCAATTTAAAGGGTATGCCAACGGCCCCCCCCAAGGATCCCAACGACTATCTTTGGACCTTGGAGTGTTGGAAACATTTGCCAACTTTGTGCTTTTGGGGCATCGGATTGCGGTTTATTCTGAAATATTCTGCAGATGTTTCAATCTATTGTATCCTGCGAGTGATTTGTGCATATTTGAGCCTTGCTTGGTCTCCGTTGGTTTGTTTGCACTTCATGGTTGTTTCAAGTTTGCTTTGATGCTAATTGGTATGTTTTGATAGAGTTTGATAGCCCATGCGCGTATGTGGGTGAAGCATGGTGAAGCGTGTTCAGTCATGCGTTTGCTTGCTCATAAAATCCAGGAGAAACTTCATTTCAGAACATCGAACCTAAGTTGTACTTTCATGTTGGGGTGCCCCATACAGTGAGACCCAGGTCCAGGTCTTATCAGTTCTCAGCGTTTCCCGCCATTTGATTGGTTATACTATGTTATATTGGTTTCAAGCTTGCAAGTGCGATGTCTTGCCAATCCGCTAGGAAGCGCGCCAAACACCAGCGCAACCCTCTGAACAGCAAGATGCTCAGCCAACGATAGAGGTTGGCATCACTGTTCCTGTTGGGAGTTCTCCGGGTGACACCTTCTGTGCAGATTGGAATGGTGCCTCGGCATAGAACTTCATCGGAGCCGCTTGTAACCCCTTTCCATTCCCAAATATCCAATTATTTTGATTTCATCTGATTTCCTATTTATCTATGTCGTATTTTTCATTTTCCAACTGAGGTCAGCAAGTTACAGCAGTTGTTCCTCCAGGTTGTTCAGCTGGCTCAGTGATTACGGTTGAGGTGGTGAACGAAGAGCCACAGACGCCGCAGGACAGGACAGACAGGCCGGGGCCAACTCCAATTTCAGCCAGCGAATCGCCACCGTGGTCACCCAACCAGCGGAGCCTCTCAAGCAGTCCGGTGTGCAGACCTCAACTGGACCTTGCGGGCCAAGCAAGATCGGAACCTGGGTCACCTCTCAAGAGGCCTGCCACTCACAGGACCGCTGCTGAAACACCATTAGATTCTCCAAAAGCTGAGAATGAGAAGCATGAGAAGAGGAGAGAATGGACAGATGAGGAAATGACTGCAGGAAAGTGGCTGACTGAAGCAGAAGCAGTGCTGATTTGTTGTGGTTCAGGGAGTAGGGCAGCACCTCTCCAGGCAGTTGGAGGCCGAGTCTATTCCAACGAGGAGGATTTTGCAAAGCAGTATCCATCCATGTGCGACTGGGGCTATAAAACTGCTGCCGAATGCACTGAGATTTTGAGCGATGGGAAATTATCGATCTACGAGCGATGGGCCTTTTGGGCAGAGCATGCCGAGAAAATGAATAATGAAATACCAATGGATGAAGATACCTTGGACGCATTAGCTGTTGCAGTGGGACAAAAGGATTATTTTGTGTATTCCTGCAGCGCTGACTCTTTCTTCTACAAAGCTGGCTTTGATAGCCGTCGGATTTACAATGCTGCTGGAAGTTGGGACTTTTTCCAATGTGCCAAAGCTTGCTCCAGCAGTGCGGTTTTTCCAGCAAACGAAGCTATTGGTCAAATTCTGTCTGACTTGAAGGAATACAATGTAGTCACCAACGACTGCCTTCCAAAGTGTTCCCATTGCGGTGGAGATTGCATTCCAAACGTCAGACTGAATGACAACTTTTGTCATGAGAGATATTCAGAAGGACTTTCCAACCTGATTTCATGGTTGGAAGATATCGCTGCCTCAAAGACTAGGCTGGTAATCGTTGAGCTCGACTCGGCTTTCAAAACAAGTCGGCTGGCAGCTTTCCCCATGGAGTCCATTGCAGCAGATTTGTCCTGCACTTTGGTCCGCTTCAGCAACGAGAGGCGCCAACACTGAGTTGGATCGGTCAAAGCATGACTTTATCATTAGTTACAATGGCCCACAAGGATGCTTGCCGGTCCTCTTTTGTCCACAAATCTAGGGGCTGCTTTTTGCTGCGCGCCATATCTCACCTGTTATTTCTACGGATTTTCACCGACTGTTTATTTATTATACAGTAATTATACATGTTTGATCATGTTTGATAATTTATTTTATATAGAAAACTTCAGGAAAAAATGTGCATAATTAGTGCGTATGTGTTTCTTACATCTTTTATATATAAACATGTTTTAAAAAACTATGCATTTCTGCTAGACCAGTGGGCCAAACCACACATCATACCGCACTACTCTGAGATTCCCCAACATATGCAGATTGCACAGGCTGATGCCCGCCCCGCACACACTGCTGGACACACGCACACACACACACACAAAAAAAAAACAAAAGATCACACACGTATACATATGCATGCACAGACTCACCCAGCAAAGGCACATCAGGACATTATACACTATGCAGCTTTACGTCCGCATCCAGTTCAAAACACATTACTTGCATCCATGCATTGCCATGCACCAAGATAGATATGATCAACGCATGACTGTGCGCTGATTTTATGAGCAGTGAGCCAGCAGGGTTGGAGTCTCTCCATGAAGATTTTGGACGCAATGTTTCTACACAAGGCGGAATTTGACAATGTATATATTGTTCTTGGCTGTCCATCACCCTGTGTACTCAACAACTCAGGACAAGATCTAAGCCAGTTTGAACCTGCCCGTCTTGTATGCAAGCCATGGCCAACACAAGAAATTAAAACCAAGACCAGATATGTTCCAAGCCATGGGCCGCTTTGTTTTGGTCCTATGGTGTTCTTTGATCCGGGATAGAATTACAACTTTAGAATGATAAATATATATATAAATGTATAACTTATGTTTCCTGTAAGCCTGACTTACAATGTTTTTTAACAGCCCATCTACACGAAACGATTTGTAGAAGCCGCCTGCATTTTGTAGCAGCCTGAAAAACCACAAACATTTTGTAGCAAGAGAAGTCGGGGATAGGTGTGAACATTTTGCATTCCAAAGAAACATGCTATAGCAAAACTATATAGTCAGACAGAGGTGCTTGTAGCTACAAGAAGCTATTCAGAACTCAGTTAATTCCAACCTGGATGTTCTTTATGGGTAGGCTACACATGCACAAACAGCTTTGTCTTTCGTACAACACCTTATGATTTTTGCAGCTTTGGCACTTTGTCAACAGTGATGTACAGAGATGTACAGTGATGTACTGTTTGTTCAAGTGTTTGTTCTGTTTGTTCTGTTTGTTCATGTGTTCACAGGTACCCGTGGGTGCCGGCTGTGTTAAGCAGAGCTGTGGGCCTTCCAACGAAGAGCTTTCACGAGTTGCCAGAGCTGCTCGCCCATGCTGAGAGCCCTGATGGTCACTTGGCGGCACGCAGCACACATCAGCAACCACTTCATAGATCTATATAGATCTTCATAGATCTTCATAGATCTTAGATCTTCATAGCATCCAGTAACGAGACGTAGTGCAATGTAGTGCGATGCAATTCAGTGCAATTCATGTAGAGTAATGGTTTCTGAATGTTTCTTATTTGGTTATGTAGTTGAATGTAAGGCTTGATGTAATGTATGTGTGTGTGTTTGTCACTTGCATATCAATCCGCAAGGCCAGATGCTGAGCGTAGCTGCAGAGAAGGAAGTCGAGCAGTCCGCAGAAGCGCGCAAGTTGCAAAGACAAGAAAAGGACCTCTCTGTTGAGCCAATCCACTGGAGAAGACTCTTGGAGAGGAAGAACTTTTGAAGAATTTAATGACTTGTTTTCATGATCGTTTCATATTGTTCGGTGTTACAGTGTTGCCTTTTGGCCGAAGCATCGCTTCAGGAATTCTCCAACATTTGGGAGAGGACCTCTTTAACTGCGCTTACGAGCGCTCTATGTAGATGCTCGTACCATCTTGCACCTTTGCGCAGATTACATGGATTAGCGAGGCACATAATGCAAAAAATCAACTGGGGCACTGGGACACTGAGCCACCACAAAAATTGTCCAGAGTCTCCCAGTTTCAAGGCTGAGAGTTCCGCGCACCAGCACGATGTCGCTGTAGTTCAATATGCAATGCCAAGATGTGTATGAGAGGCCTTAGCAACCAGAATGTGTATGACTGTGACACTTAAAGTTCACTTGCAGTGTTACTGTTTGCTTGGCGGTGTGAACATAGCCGGCATGCATGCAAGCCATTGGCATTCCGCGTTGCATGAGAAAACATGATCTAGTAATATCTAGTAGCTAGCAGTCAACATCACCTCCTTGTATCATGCGACTTTGCACCCCCTAAATCCATCTAAATCCTGCTGCCAACCTTTTTGTGTTACTATTTAGGCAGTGGACTCGTAGTGAGACGCACATTGCAAAGATGCATAGCATAGCTATAGCAACGCACAGCTTGTCACACCTTGCGAGGTGGTGACCTTGAGCGTGCCAGTTCAAGCCCCGTCCAAGGTCATGAATAAAGGTCTAAAGCATGGGCAGTTCACGACAGATGTGGCACAAGTTGTGTTCAGTTCCGCTGTGTTTATTGTGTAAGTGAATGTGGATGCGTTTATTTCCTGATTGTAAAGGTTCGATTAGTCGTTTGCAATTACAACTAAAACATAGTATATAAAACCATGTGTGGCTGGGCTTCAAAGCTTCGTGGCGTTGTTAGACATATAGCTTTGCTATACAAGGCTTCAGAATCTGTGATGTTGACATTTGGCCCATTTACATATTTGCCAATTGCCATCAATTGCCAATGCCTGCTATCCAGGGAGTCGAAGACATTCCAATTCTTAGGTAGACCTTTTGGAAGATTTCTTGGAGCAGGACGTGTGAGTTGTTTCATATAGTCTCGCGATTCGCCCCAGCCCCAGCTGCTAAGTGGATGACCACCACTTCTCGTTACGCCTTGGTGTTGATGTCACATCACGCAAGTGGTCAAGTGGTTACAACAGATTTCTTGATGTCACAACGTGAATTCCACCAACAACCGCCATACGCCAGAAAAAGAATCTTACAAATGACGAAAGAAGTATGTTGCCATGAACTACAGCCCGCCGACACATCTAATTGGCGGAAGTAGCAGCTGTTGAGCTTCAACCAGACCTTGTGGGTGCCGCACAGTTTTAGCATTTTCCGAGGTTGCATGGAGATGGAATGGAGATTAAGAATGCGGACACCCATGGACCTCTCTACAATCCTATACATGCCTGACATTCCCAACACCAAGAAACAAATAAAAACAAACCATTTCAATTGGTCCAGCTTCTTGACCTGTATGTTTGAATTTCTGGTGTAGCTGAGGCATGGCATGGCATGGCTGAGAACTAGCCATTGTATTGATTGTTTTGTGTTGCGTACAGTGATTGTTCCTAGAGGCGTCTAGAGTCCTCCAGTGGCCCCACAGCGTGGTCAACAAAACCATAGGCCTGCCAAAATCTCAGTTTATCTAAACTTAGACTTAAGCTTCATTTCAGAAATGAAATGTATTTTAATGTCCCTTTTGTGGCTTCCTTTGGTCACTTGTCATGTTGGGCCCACACGCATGACTGAAAACGATGTTGTTTGCTACCTTCTTTCGCACAGAAACTGGCTACACCAGAACAGTGAAGAGAGATGAAAAGAGAGAATAAGAGAGCCAAAGTGCCCAGCCCAGTTGGCAATCGCTAGTTTCACCGCCTCCAAAGGAGCTCAAACGATTTGTTTTGTTTCTGCCGCGTGCAAGGCGCTGTGGGAAAAGAGTCATGGCCACAGAGACAGCAGTTGTCTCAGTCTCGAGGGTTTCAATGATAAAACAGCTTCGCTTTTCCAAAGCAAGCCTTGAGGCTATCAGAAGACATTCGAAGACATGGATGTCAAAAATGTGGAAGTACCCAACTTCTCAACGCCCCTTCACTCCTGATAAGTACCTCCTTGTTCTCTTCCGAGCCAAGCAAACCTTTGCAGACCAGATATATACTGCTTCTTAGGATCGCAATGTGACCCTGGATGCCCTGCGGGTCCTCACTCCGTTACTTTCTTCAGCTTTGAGATTTTCTTCTTGGGGTGGCTGACATCAATGTCATTATTCCATGTTATTCCTCATGCTTTCAGCATGCGAAGCACAGCCTTGATTTGGACCCCGTCAACTTATTGGGTGCATCCAGTCTGCGGAGCTTGAGTCGACACGCCTTGTCCAAGGCATTTGGGCTCAAGAGGAGTTGAGTTTGTTGGATTTGTTTTGAGTCCTCAATTCTTCATCTTCTGACCGAAGCTTAGCGACTCCAGCGATGGAAGTTGTCCCAAACGTCGAGGTTGACATTGAGCAGGAGGCACGCGCAGCACCCGTTTCAGGGCAGACACTGCCTGGCGAAAGAACGTTAAATGTGCGTCGCCGATCCAGCAGTAAGGAGAGCAAGGGAAGCCCCTTGCCTGAGACTTGGGATGACTTGAGTCTAGTTGAGTACTGAGAAATGAGATTTACATATCTAAAAGATTCTAAAAGACAGAATGGTTCTCTCTGGGTAAAGTGATTGTCCTGGGCGGTCATGGGGGTCATGAGTCACTTTGCAAAGTCATGAGTCATGATGTAGTGCCGGAAAACCCACAAAGATCCGAGACTGTGCAGTACAGGGTATGCTTCAAAATGGCGACAGGTAGTAGGGATTGCTAGGTGGTTCGGATTGGTTCGGCATCAAGAACCCGAACCAGGTTGTTGTGGCAGGGCCACTTACATCAACTTCCCAGGTAAATAAGTTGATATAGTAGGAAATGAATGTTCTTTGCTTCTGCATGCGTATGGTAGAAACAAGTAGGAACAGATCCCGCAGATGGGCTCAAGTTTGCCCAACAATTTCCAGACAAGAATTTGAGATGGTTCGTGCATGCCCAGGTAGGTTTGTTATCATCTATTTTCATTCCAGATCCCCTAGCGTATTCGTCTCACTCCACCATTTCTAGACAGGCACCTTCATTGCCCTGTGAATGTTGATGCATTATTTCAAGACAGGCACCTTCATTGCCCTGTCAATGTTGATGCATTGATGGTGGTGTTTTGCATGTCAATTCGTTTTCGGGGAGGAGCAGGTTACAGTGACAATTCGAAACCATGTGACTGTTGAATGAATGAAGATGGTCGAATCATGTCGAATCTCAGGCAAGGGGAGCAAAGGCAAACAGAAGGACCCTCGAAGAAGCGGTTCCAGCTTTGAACAGGAATGCGAACCTTGGACATGCTGATACGTCCTGTGGGTGTCAAAGCAGGTTTCCTGGAGAAACTCCGAGCTACGAACAGTTAAGAATGTTAAGAGGCATTTCAATCACAGCTCCCGTACATTTCAACTACGTCTTGTTCAGTCACAGCTTGTTTCCATGACATTTCGTGCTCATTATACGCCTCGCTTCAACAATTTTCGCATCAACGCAGAGCCATTTCAATTGTATACCTCTCATTTCAATGGTATGTCACGTCAGATAGGGTACATCACATAAGGAATTGACCTGCAGCGGCATGCCAGCACAGCATCCAGTCTCGTACACCCAGGAATGTTTGGAGGAAGCAGCATGGTCAAAGTTTGATGAAACTTATCCTGATTTCTTCCAGGCGATTGGTCGGCAAGCCTTTGTTGGCAAGCCGGCTTTGTTGTGAAAGCGGTAACAAACTGTTGCGGAAACAGTCGGATGACCTTCATGTTCACCCTAAGTGCCACTGTTGCTCTTCGTTTGAATTTGTGGCGCCTTTGAGTGGCAGGTCAGGATCGAGGGAGAGGGAGAGAGAAAGAAAAGGCCTCTTACAGAGATAAAGATAATTATAGAGAATTAAAAAACGATGGAACAAAAATGTCAATTCATTCTAGATTGAGTGAGAGGTTATGCCAATTCGAATGCTTTTTGTTCCTCTATGTTGCTAATGGGAAATCGACGGGGTCGGAAATTTACTGTACAATCGGTACAGGGTTCACTTGCTGTCCTTGGTTTAGCCCTGTTTGCTCGCTGGCAAGCCTTGCCCTGCCACATGGTAAGCCTTTCGTGATGGTCACCAGGTAGTGATCAGGAAAGTTATACGTTGGGTTTCGACCGGCAGTGCAGGTGCTGGAGTTCGCCAAGGATGGAGGTTTTTCAGAGGTCCATGAGTTGTGGGACAGCAGCAGGTGCGGTGCGGTGGGGATCGTGAGATGATTGAGGCTGTTCACAAGAAGCACAGGCGAAGTTAAACTGGAGACATTTGGATACATTTGGAGACATGTTTGCTGCGTTTCTCTACGAATACTGCACAGTTTATAATAAGGTGACCTTGGAACATTTTGGGAACATGTCATGTTTGACAGGGCTGAAGACTCAAAACCATCAGGACCCGTCGGAACTGCTGATATGGGGGGCAACATGCTACTGATAGGAGCGCTGGAATTTTGTTTTTCGTTCTGGGCCAAAGAAATAGATTCTCCTCAGTTGCATGTATTCTATTTTATTTTATGCCAATGATTTTTGGATTGTGTTTACTCCTTCACTTCATCAAGTCTGATGACGTGTGTTTTCCCAGGAAGTAAAAGAAAGTCATGAAGGGAAACAAATCATTTTAAAGACATACATACTCCTGTACAAAGGCTTCTGCAGGAGGATGATAACAGAGGAGAAAACATTTGGAATTGCAAGCCGCTTTTGCTCTTCAGAGTTTTGTCCAGTTTTGTCGAGCTCTTTTGAAGAAGTTGTCAAGGTACGTCCGAGCAGTGCTTGCACTTATGATGCTGGTGGCCAATGTGGGTACAATTGTGATCAATGATGGGGGGTTCCCTGGATGCATATGATGTGGTTTTTCGTTGCTCGTTTCTTGGGGTATACGGTATACATGTTTGTTTACATTTTTTATATAGAAAATTAGAGAAATAATGATAGATAGCTATAAGCTACACATGCATACATGTTTACATACATAATTCTATGTAGTTGTTTGATTGATTTACATTTACGATTTCACTTGCATATACATTCCAGGTATCAGAGTGGTCACGCACCTAGCTCTGCATTTTCATGCTTGTAGAGGGGTGCGGGTGGTGGATGCCAAATCCATACGCACAGGAAAGAGCATCAAACAAGTCAAAATGCGGCAGATTTTTGCAACTGTAAGAATTGCAGACGTCACAAATGCTCCCAGACATTTGACACATGTTAAGCGCGTATTCAAGGACGACGCCTCAGCAGTCCAGACCAGTGTCCAGCAAAAAAGGACCTTGCCACATGTTCATCCTATTATTTGTGTTTCTTTCTTGAGCTTCTACTGCTTGGACAGCTACTATATACTATCTATAGAATAATTCCTATTAATACTGCTAGTGCTGCTATTACTTCGGCAAATGCCTGAGGATTGCAAGAGATCACAAGACCGGCCCAGGAGTTGGTTCTTTCACGTACTCAGAATCCTGCGTGGGTCGGTTGGTTGTAAATGATTGAAATGTAAGAGACAGTGATCCCTAAAACAGTAAATAGATCATAATAGATCAGTATAGATCTCAATGGCCTTAAATCATTGCGAGCCAATGTTGTCAGAGAGAGAGAGAGCTAAGCGTTTCACAACTTCTTTGAAGCATGTTGACCTTTGAAAGATCCTCCGTTGTCATTTGCGATATTGTACATAATCATAAGTGTGATATATTTGTGATTTTATTCGTGATTCATTTGTTATATATTTGCTTTGCCATCACTGCTACTGTTCTTGCAGTGCCTCTGCTTCTGTTACTACTGTTGCTATCACATGTGATACAACGACTATGTTGCAGCTACGTTCCTGCTATTATTACTATTCCTACTATTGATACTGCTGCTACTAGTATTACTACGAATTCCTACTTGCTACCTACTACTGACTATCACTACCGCCACGACGCGTTGTCGTTCTGCAAGTCGGACTTGTTCGTGGTGTTTGCATCTTTCGAGTTACAGAGTGTGCAGTTAGTGTAGGAAACGGTCCGCGGGGGAAGCCCGTTCAGAACACCATGGACGTCCACTTGCCCCGCCGACTCAAAGGGTTTTGAACACCACACCCAAGGCACACTTGCCCTCAAAGCCCACGCTGCCCAAGGCACACTTGGAAACCCCGAATCTAATTAGCACAACATCCGACCGGACCCCTACTTGTGGGCTTATTTGGTGTAATTCGGCATTTTCCTGACCTTTCCAGCAGTGTCATAGACCATGAAAACTGGAGTTGTCGCATCTCAGTCTCCAAGTGTTTTATTTTGTATTTACATTTTTGATTGATTGAAAAGGTGTTTAATCAATTTCAATCATTTGTGAAGCCACGCAGCTGTGGGCGTTTCTCTTCTGTGGCGTAAGGGATAGGAATCAATATATCGTATGCCAGTGGGCCAAGGCGAGTTGATACCAAAGCCGGTGATTTGTTTGTTGGTCAGCGAAGATGTTGAAGACTTCAGGAAGAGAAAGAATGAGAAAGTATTCTCAGTACAAATTTGATACGCATTGATCCCGAGCAACTCGCAAAAGTCCAGAAGTGGATAGAAAAATGATTGAAAAACTGAAAAACTGATCGTTTTTGTGCGTGTGTGTGTGTGTGTGTGCAAGATATGTGAGACATGGTAATACCGTCAAAGATTTCGGCGGGTCACCAAGGTTTTGCAATCAAAGCAATAGAGCATGTTCTGTTGGCCCCCATTTGCTACGTGGGTTCAGTATGGTTCAGTGAGGTACTTGGTGCATGCGATGCACTTGGCTGATGAGCAGCAGGAAGATTCGCTGGGCATCTTGTTCTGTGCAGTTTTTTATTTTTTTTTCTCTAAGAAACCTAGTTGGGCCGACAGAGTCCTTTCATGTCTTTTCCATGAAATTGAGTTTGCTGTTCTGATGTTCTGATTTGTTCTCCACAACCTTTGGTGCGTGGATAGATCGTTGCGCCGCCAATGTCATTTTCATGGAGCAGTTACATGTGTAGTTACCGTGAAACAGAATTAATTATGCTGCCTTTCATGGGTTTTTTAGCTCTGTGTTCCGAGGAATCCATCCCGTTGATGATCATGTGACCCGGCTGACTTGAAGCGGTGCAGCGCAGTGCCGTGCCAATGCTTTTTTGGCAGATTCGTTTCTACGTAGTACCCTTCGACAAACCACCCTACCAAAAAAATGGCTTTCATCAGTCAATGTTGTCAGGAGTTCAGGGGCCTAGAACCAGTGGACTTTCCCCATCCATGAGACACCGAGGTCAGAGCCATTCAGAACGACTACATGATATCTGGCACACTGGTGGATTATGGTTTTCTAGGATTTGCAGCTGTCACAGGACAGGGCTTGTCGGACTGACGACGAGGCAGCACAGCGAGAGGAAACACCGAAAATGTTGGATTTCGTCCTGAGAAAATGCGGTGGCGAAAGGATTTTGCCAACAGTGGCGCCAAGATTTTACAATAATTGAGTGATGAAATATTTCTCAGCAGTTTGGATCAGTTTGGCCCAAACATTCGGTTTATTTTTTCGTTCTACAGCTTTTCCGTTCCCAGTATCGAAACCGTGGGAGGATGCGAAAGTAGGATGCACAGCCCTCGCATAGCCTTGATTTGTGCCATCGAGCTCTTGTTGTTGGCCCTTTTGATTGTGAAGGCGCGGCAGCTGTGTGCAGCACGCCACCATATACTGCCTTGTAGTATTTTGTAGTTGACGATAGCTGCCACGGCCAGGCAGTTTGTTGCTTGATAGCCAGCTTTGTGGAAAAGCTCGAGCGGGTTCGATGGAGCCAAGCCTTCGTTTTTTGGTGGGAGGCACCACGATGGACGCGGATGAAGACAGCGAGAAGGATGAGAAGGAATATGAAAGAATATGAAGGGATGTAAGAAAAAAAAGAGATGTAAAAAGAAAGAGATGAGAATTCGAAGGATGAGAATTCCACAATTCACCGGGGAATTTCCCTTTGCTTCGTGCGTTGCAAGGTGTTGCCGGAGCTCACGTCCTTCAGTGCTATGCGGCTCTTGCACTTCGCGACTCCTTCAGTGGTCACTTCGGAATCTGAAAACGTCAAACACGACGGACTGTGCCATTGATTGCCATTATTTCGGTGCCATTTCTGAAGGTAAGAATAGTATGTATATACATCAAATCAGATGGCCGCGAACAATGCAGTTGCGCTCACCAAACATCGATGAGTATGAGGGAAATTCAAAATGCAGCAGCAAGAGACCTGGATTGAGGGAGCATTTGATAGCAGACATGCACGCAACATCGAAAACCGATGAGGAAATCCCAAAACAGATACCCTTTGGTTTACAGTCACCATATTAAGAGGAATGGCTGGTGATTTTACCGATGCCTACCGATGCGCTAAACCATGCTGCCTGCCTTGCAATCCCCGAGCATGCCCAATAATCTGTCCTTGCAATGATGAATTTGAACGGAAAGTGCATAATTTCCAAATGTTTCAGATGTTAGGAAGATACAAGAAACAAACTAAACATGGTAACAAAGCCGATACCCCAACAATCCCAACAAATGACTGTCTCCAGAAGGAGTTTTGAAACAGCCTTACATAGATTCTTTTCGATCATCAACGCAAAAGTTAGATGAAGTAGCCATGTGTGTGTCCATATGAAGGAAAGCAACTTCTTTGTCCTGTCTATTTCGCAGAGAGAGAGAGAGAGATTATGCTGACGGCTGAGAAATTGCCACTGCCAGGTTCTGTGCGACTTGTTCTCCTTTGCCGCATATGCAGGTTCCCGCACTGAACTGGCAACCTGGCCTGCAGTCTGCCGTGCACATGTGCCAGGAGGTCTCATTCAACACCATTGGTGCTTAGAAAAGATGCTGTAACATGGGGTGCATGACACATGATTTTATTTGTCTCCCCTTATTGGCCGCCCAACTCCTACATATTATCCATACCTTTTTTGACCCCCCAACCCCGCGTTGGCTTTCCTCGTCCATCTCAAGTGTTTGGCTAACCTTTTGTCAATGCCATGATTTTGTCCGTCCATCATTCTGACTTCTCGGCTTTGATTGGCCATCGATAGACCATTGGCTCGAGCACAGCTTATCCCCCTTGGAGGCCAACATGGTGCAATTAATTTGCAAGAACTTTTTGTGATTGCGCCGTGAGTTTGCAGGAATGTTCATGCACCGTGAACACCGTGACCATGCCTTTTTTTCTTGCAAAATCAATGCACTGCACCAAGAAACCGTAAACACTTCAGTGGATGGGATTGGATGGGGTAAACCCAAGACATGGTACAGCAGGAGGATGCAGGATGTGCACGGGGCAGAGGTCTACAGACTGGTCTTCAACAAAAGCCTGACTATATCGGTGGGATTGAAGATGATTGGAGGGATTTTGGAGCATTTCATTCCGCACTTGAGGATGGTTATGCCACTGGAGTGCGATTGTGGCTGGTCTTCGTTCTCCAAAAATCGACTCTCGGACGTCTCCGGCATAGCCTTGGCACACTGATGTGCAAGCAGAAGTAAAGAATAGTAAAGACAAAGACATACATAGATATTCGATGATGTTCGCATATATATTACTTGATACATATACATTTTGTACATATATAAGTCTAGGAAAAGAGCTGTAAAGAGGTAAGCAAAGGGGTAAGGTAAAAAAATACAAAGAGTGTCAAGAGATGTGAAGAGATGTCATGAGTCATGTCATGAGTCATGACGAGATTTGACAAGATCTGATCTGTCGTTTCTCACTTCTCAGGCTATGTTTGGTCATTGGTATCGACGCCTTCCTCTTCAAAGTCCGAGTGGCCTACAGCAACTAGCCAGATCTTGACGGTGAAAGTCTATGAATGTTCATGATGCAAGATCATATGTCATGCATATGTCATGCATATGTCATGCAACATCCATATGGTGTTTCGCAACGATCAAGACTATGATTCCTATTGCCCCCCAAAAAGTTGGCTGGTTTTAGGAAGACAGCATGAGACAACAAGGATATGATAACAGTTATAGTCAGCCAGGATTGCACCCACCGCATGACAACCATAACGAGAGCCATCCAAAAGGCAAGAAGCAGTGAGGGTTTGTTTCATGACCTGGCCCATAGCCGACGGACACACAATTGGTAGTTTGGCTCACTGGTCAGGTGCGGACCCATATGTTTACGTGCCAATGTGTCATGTGTCGATCTATATTTTTTTGTCGAGCAATCCCACCACACTACGCCGAAGCACGCTGCTCCGCCCAAGCCACGACACCAAATTGGAGCAGCAAGGCATCATTATGAATCTTGCTTGCTTCATTCTTTTCATGGATTTTGTCAAGGGCCCCCTAAAATGTATGAAAGCAAAGTAATAGAAGACTTGCTAGTTTTTCTGTGGGGGGCAGATTGGAGCAGATGAGGAGAAGCGTTTGCTGCTGGTTTGCTTGCCTTTTTGCATGGCTTTGCTTTTTCTGTTTGCTTTGCAGACTGCAAATTTCTAAGCTGTCAGAGATCTACATCATATTTTGCAAGACACGTCCCCACATTGGATTTTGATTTCCCCTGCTCTGAGGGGGTCATAGCAACCTCTCGGCGAGTGAAGTACACAGATTCGTAAAGATTGCGGTATATTCGGTGACTTCCATGAGCGACTGTATGAAATATTGCCCAAGCTTTTTGGATCAAAGTTTCCCTTCACCATGTTTAGATAGTAGTAAAGGAAAAGCATTCTTTAGGGAATAGTTGAATGTATATATTATATATTCCACGGACCCTAATCATGCAACCAGCCAGGCTGATTCATTTTTGTCACTACGAGGCTGAAAATCTATTTGGCATATGCTATGCTATTTGTCTCGATTCGTCAGTTGTTGATTCGTATGAGAGAGACTTACGAACGAACTCAAAGCAAATGGCATCAACCTTTTGTTTTGAGGGAGTCTTGGTTTGGGTAGGAGGAATGATAGAATCGATTAGCGCATATTATCACATATTATCGTTTTTTCATGTTCTTTCATGATCTTGAGCCCTGTGTAGTCTCCATATCCGCTACGGCAGGCGACATCCACCAAGAAGAACTGGGTCCTTGGAGCCTTCTCAGCGTGACCATGTTCATCGTGCAGGTTCTGGGCATTGTCCAACTGTCCATGCGCCTCAGCTGGACGTAAGCGGGGTAAGAAGGCATGAGAAATATGAGAAGGCATTGACAGATTTTGACAGAAGCATCAACATCTCAGAATTCAGGCGGTCTTCTTTCATTTGACCTTAGCCTTTCCTGGGCCTTTCCTGGGCCTTTCCTCTGTGTGTTGTGAGTCACTTGTGACGTCACTTGTGAGTCACTTGTGTTGTGAGGTTTGTTCGTGGTCGCATTTTCCTTTTCATTTTTGGTGGCGAAGACAGCGTCATGCAGCCTGCAGAGAAGGCGCTGCAGAACATTTGGCAGGCCATGGTGGTCCGCAAGGTTTGTCAGCCCCTAAGCTGCGAATCACTGAGGCATACTGAGGCACAAGTCAAAACCTTTACAGATGCCAAACATCAATAAAAATCAGGTCCGGACAAGATTTCCAGCAATTTTGAGACTTGCAAGCCTGCTATTTGTTTAGTATGTTCATCCACTGATACACAGCACATGTTTGACATTGCCTGGAAAGCGGGGAACGCCTGACACGACTAAGAAGGTGCGAGAGAGAGAGAGAGAGAAAAGGAGAAAGAGAAATACAGTGAATACCGTTACCAACGAAACTGCGAAGGGCGGCACGAAATATCATGAACACTCAAAAAAGTACTGTAAGAAAGATTGAAGCCGGATACCCCAAAACTTCATCACTAAGGCTCTTCTGTTGGCACAAGGCCACAGCTATCCTCTTGACGTTTGATGAAGATGACTTTCAGAAGCTGGTGCTCAATGAGAACGGAGATATACATGATCCTTGGCGCAGGTATGCACTTCCGGCTGTGGAGGGAATCCGCGTGAACAATGCCCCTTTGTGTGTCAAATTGCTGCAGATATAGCAACAGGTGCACCAACCAACACACATGTCAAGGGACCGGTCGACCCCATGACTCGCCACCATGACCTGGGAAGCAAAGGAAAGGAAGGAAAGGGGAGGAAAGACATTGAAAGATAAGGACAGAAAAAGAAAGGAAGGAAAGGAAAGGAACGGAACGGGAAGGGAAGGGAAACGAAAGGAAAGGAAAGGAGAGGAAGGGAAGGGAAGGGAAGAAGGGAAGGCAAAGGAAAGGAAAGGAAAGGAAAGGAAGGAAAGGAAGGAAAGAAAAGAAAGGGAAAGAAAGGGAAGGGAAAGAAAGGACAGGACAGGGAAGGAAAGGAAAGGAAGGGAAGGCAAAGGAAAGGAAGGGAAGGGAAGGAAAGGAAAGGAAAGGAAGAAAAGAAAGCCAAGGGAAGGGAAAGGAAAGGAAAGGAAGGAAGGTTTGGTGGGGTTGCATGGATGGTGCATGGCTCACCGGCAGCTAAGGAGAGCCTCATGTCCACTTCTGTTGGATCTTGGGATCCCTTGGCTGAGTCCGCCTACATTAGCGAGTCCTTGCTCAGCAGAATTTCAGAAGACAAGGAAGAGCACCAATGAAGGGCTCTGTGTTTACTGATTCTGTTTCTGTTTTATGCTGTTTTGTTTGCAAGAGATGGTCCAAAGGATTTCATTATGGACTGTGTTTTAAGCCTTTCATGGTCAGGACGGAAGCAATTGTCATCCACCAAATGTCACCAATTTGATGCCAATGTAGCAGAACAAAGCATTGGGGAAGTCACTGAACCCAGCAGCAGAGGCGGACAAAGGATGCTGTCAATTCGGATCACATACTGTGAGAGCAATCTCTTGCCTCACCTTGTGACCAACTTGTGATCTTGTGTTGTTTCAATGTCGGGAAAGAAGTGCTGGATGCCTTCCTCAGTCCCTCACATAGCTGACAGCTTGTGAGTTTGCCAAGTGGTCAATGATCATTTCGGTATGCCTCAATGTAGGCCAAAGCCGAGAAATGCCAATGACTTTCATAGGGGGTGACAGAAGATTATCCCAAGCAGCATGTGGGCAAGGGGGTCTTACATTAATCAAAGGATATGGCGCACCTGCCAAATTAGCAAGCACTGCCGAGCTATTTTGCTCTCATTTGCTCCCACATGTTTCCATTTACGGTTTTGGAGCCGACATCTCCCTCACCATCAAAGCCCCAGCAGTTGAAACCCACAACAAGCCGTCGAATCTCAAATTCCGCGTAACTAAGGTAACTTGCAAGAAAGTAAGGAAAAGAGCGCGCGCAAGGATGAGAAGCAAATTAGAAGTAAATTGACAAACAGCAGTAAGTGCATGACAGCAATAAAGGCAACAACATGCATCCGCAAGACAAAATAAGAGAGAGAAGGTGTAAGAAGCTAGTGCAGACCGGCACAGAACGCAAAACAGTTAAGCGAGCAAGCAGTAGACAAGAAAACCCATCCAAGCACTGAAAGGCTGACCATCACAAAGGGATACACAAAGGGTAAACTCAAGAACAAAAAGCATCAAGGGCAGGAACAACCACAATAGCACCGACAACGCAAACAACATACTGCCAACTGCACCAGCAATCGCAGCACCACAACGGCAACAAATTGCAGCAGCAAAGTACGTGATTTCATGCAACTACTGTAATTCCAGCAGAACACTGCCGCAGCAATGTGATAGCAACGTCAAAACAAAGCCACGGCAAGGTCACAACATAGTGTCGCAACAGGAATGGCACCACAACGTCACGACAACAGCAAGGCCAGCAAGAACAACGTAGCAGCAGCAGCAGCAGCAGCAGCAGCAACAGCCAGCGCCACAGCAGCAGCAGCAGCGCAACGGGAACAGCAACATCAACACCAACAACGAGAAAGCAGCAAGAACGACGACAACAACAAATTCAGCAACAAGTTCTTCAACAACAACGACAACAACAACAACAACAACAACACCAGCACCAGCAGCAGCAGCAGCAGCAGCCGCAACAGCAGCAGCAGCAGCAACCACAGCAATCACAGCAATCACAGCAACCACAGCAACAACAGCACATCAATACAACCATGTCAAAGAAGCAACTGCGGCCACAAAACAAGGACAGCATAACTTCAACGCAACTACCATCTAAGTGAAACTTTGAATCAGGAGCCGCCACAACAATCGCGAAAAGCATCAGCGCAAGCAGGCAGGAGACGACCTCACAGGGTATGAGCTGGACAGAGGAGGCAAAACCTGTCGCATCAGTACAGCTCACGCAATACCAACGGTATCAACATGCACAGCTCCGGTAATATCAAACCACAATCGCACAATCAAACCTTGCAGCTTTGAAGATTTTTGGAGAGTGCATCAAACCTATACATGACGCAACCACTCATTCTTCACCTACTTGTCACACTATCGCTAAATACACCTTTATAATGCAATTGCCCTTGCCGCATGATGCTTCAACTTTAACTTTGGCACGTAGGTCTGCTTGCAAGAGCCCGGCACGAGGCCATGTGCAAAAAGTGACGCCCTATGCTGACAGGTGCAGTCGGTGTCAGTGCGGTCTTGATTCTTGATTTTCACTTGCAAGGGATTGCTCTCCGCTTGCCTCATTCTGAAGCGAAGACACAAGCACGCCAAAGCAGGTTACGTTTGCTTGGCAAGAGCATACCTCCATGCTCCACCAGCATACCTCACTTGCACACATTTGCAATCTTTTGCACGCATTGGACACCCAGAAGGTGTTAAGTCTTAATTGGTTTCCTTGGCAAGTTGTACTTGTATCGGACTGTGTTGACTTCCTGATCATTACCGGACCGCTGAAAATGTTTGAACATGATACGGGCGTGGCTATCGGGGCTGGACTTTGTGACGTCTCTGTGTGTGGCACACCTTTTCTTTGCAGATGTCATCAGATGTCTATGTACAGTATGTTTATATATTTATATATATATATACATATCTGTGTGTGCGTGTGTGGTGGTCACTCCTCAAGTGGTGCATCACTTCAGTGACCATTTCCCACAGCCTGTGGATCCAATTCATTCCAATCCCGCAGCTCTCCATTCAAGAGCGCCGTTCTTGGATCTTTGGTGCTTGCTTTGGGCATCTTTGGAAAAGTGAGATAAGTGAGCGTTAATATCCCACCTCGTTCGAAACCGCACCATTTGCCACGTAGCGTCAACTCGTCAAGCGCAAGTGACCGTTTGACGCCAGACCCCATCCCGCTGGACCCCATTTGCCACGTAGCATCAACTTCAAAGTGAGCGTATCATCCCATGCCACCCTAAACACCACATGCATGTGTACGTGAAATGCGCGGCATATATCGTACGACTTTACATGAAACTCTGTTTCAAAAATTGTAGTTTTCCCCCATGATGGAAATAAGTGCGATAGCTTGAACATGCATCGTATGCTTGAAGTGCATTACTTTGGTTTACAGCATGATAGCACTTGTGCCCTGTACAGAGTTGTTTGGAGCTGGCTTTGTACGCACAAATGGTGTGGGAACCGTCCTTAGGAAATCTTGGTGCATCAACTTCTATATGAGCTCCCAGAGCTTCCAACGGCTGTGAGCTCAATGCGCGTTCCCAAATTCAACGCGTGTCAATTTGTAGGCCTTAAAGGTGGTGTAGGGAGATCGAAAGATTGCTGTGGTTGGCTCATGTTGGACCATGCCTGGGTTCGGACCATTGCTCGGATTGACAAGGCTCAGGCACAGTTTAGGCACACAGCACACATAAACTGCTGTGTCTAGACTGCATTGATAGGCCAATGTTGGAGTTAGGCCAATGTTGGACCCCAACAAGATGGGGAGAAATCGGGTGGACGATTGCTGGGACAGGCAGGGCTTAGGCACACCTAAAGTGCTGTACCTAGATTGGTGTGTTGTACCATTACTGGTAACAAGTGCGAGACGTTGGAACTTCCCACAATGTATGGCTTCGAAAATGGTTCGAAATGCATGCTGAGAGTAAGCAAGGCGGCCTCGGAAATTTGTGGCATGCCCAATAACATAGGGATTTTTTCCAGTTTGGCTCTTAGTTCTGGACTGTGTGCCAGACATGCAGACCCTCAGTGATTCTCACGTAAGGTCAACACGAATGAAATTAACTATTGAAAAAACTCGTCCGTGCCTGCAAAGATAGTACGAGACGGTCTCAACTGGGGAACTCGATCTTTCGCAGATGTATTGCAGAATTCAGGGTGTGAAAGCCAAGGCTTCACTGGGATGTCCAGTGGTGAATGCATGTCCCGTCTGGCTCCCGCACCTGTGAAGTATTTGTGAATTGCAACTGCAGCATCATGCCTTTTCGTTAGCAAAGGTCTTGGAGTAAGTCCCTGGCCATAGTATCCCATTCCCATGACGACATAACCAGAGATAACCAGAGGATGGCTCTGGAGAAAGTCATTAGTTCTCTGTTCAAAGGCTGAAGGTCACCACCGTCTGCTCGACAAGTGAAATCATCAAATGTCGAGGCAGGCCATTTGTTGGTGATCTCCTCTTTTGTGGATGTATTTCTAGGTGATCTCGTACCTGTGTACAATACATAGTTCACGTATAGTTCCAGAATGCTTATGTCGCTGCATTCACCCTCTTGCGTGGAGGACGCCCAACAACATAGGGAGAAACCGGGTGGACCATGGATGGGAGAGGCAGGCCTTGGGCACAGTTGAATCGCTGTACCTAAATTGCAGTTGGGCTCATGTTGGACCATTGCTGGGATAGGCAACACTGGAATTGCTGCGCCTAGATTGCTGCGGGCCATGTTTGACCATTAATGGGACATGCATGGCTTAGGCACATTTGGATTGCTGTCCCTAGATTGCGTGGTTAGGCCCACAAAAACTTTCACATCGGAACCTTCATCGAAAATGCAGTCCTTCTAAAATGACATGGGTGCCTTACAAGGGACTCTCATGGAGCAAGAGCGAGCATTTGGTGCTTACAAAATGACGTCAGGGTATGGCAGAGGTTGAATCGGTTTCGTACGGTTTCGTGTGATCACAATGAAATCTCTGCAAGCCATTTTCTTGACAATTGTTTCTGAATAAAGGCGTTTCCAGGTCTATGTATCAGGTCTACGTATTAGGACGCAATATAATGACGGGTTTAATTTGTAGTGGGGTATGTGTGTCAAAACGCAATGTACATTTACAAATAAATAAACGTGTAACGAGTACTATAGCTTGCTTTATTTTTTGTGGAAAAAAATGAGCACAGATTTATATGCTGATCCGTTATTGAAGTAGCAGAACCCGCATTCTTTGTTGAATTCCCCAAGCAAGTCGTCCTTTTTATTTCTTTTTTTTTGTTTTTTTGTTTGTGTTGTCGGTATTGTTTTTGCTGTCTTTTGGTTTGGGTTTGGATTGTTGTTGGGATGGTGGATTTGTGTGACTTTTGCTATTGGTATTATTCTGCAAAGATTATGCCAAGGGTGTTTGTTACCGTTGCGGTACTGGACTGCTGGCATTTGTGTTTTGCTTGTTTTTGTGTTTGTTGCGTGAATATGTCATATATAGATGTGTGTGTAAGCACATGTTAAGGTATTTGTTTTTCTTAAGGATAACATTAAGAGCCAGATTGAAAATAAGCTTCGTTGTGCAAATATTTGGATGTTCTGTAACTGTAAAGGTATGATACGGGCCCTACCGCATTTTTTTGTACCACCAGTGACATGGGACGCCCTTCATTTGGAATTGTTTGCTACAATCCTACAACCTCAACAAGATCAGTCCCTTTGCCTCAGCAGGCGTTTTACTGTATGAGGTGCGTGAGAGGGCCTTTCCTGGTCTTGCAACAGCTGGCAACTTCATCGAGTCCGTACATGATTACTTCTGTTTCTGAGATGCCAAAAAAGGAAGGTCTAGGGGATTTGCCCAAAGACGGCGATGGGGTCTTCATTTGCATAGATGTACTTAATCCCCGGGCTTTACCTTTGTTGTGAAAGAAGAAGTTCTGAGAACAGAGATGATTGAGAAATGTGTCAGGTTGCAGCATTCTTCCGGCGGTTTCTGTTCAAAGTCTGCATCTCACCTCCGCCTTTTGATGTAACAAATGAAATGAAGCCAAGGGAGAATTCCTGGATTCCAAGAAATGGATTCTGGCACAGACATGGAATGGAACAAGTTGCAAGACATATCGAAGATGTTCCCTGTAAATTGGCGAGAATGAAAAACCTCATTATGATGGGTCATTGTCCTATGCAAGTGTGTGTGTGTGTGTCCGAAGCTTGCTAGAATACGATCCTTTTGAATCGCATGTTGAGTTGTGAAACCCCTAACAGATGTTAAGAATTAGGTTTGTCAATTTGTATTATGGGGTGAGAATTGTGTTTGTCAACTTGTACTATAGTAGTCCTGACAAACAAGGGTTCATGTTCAAGTTCTAAGAACTTATTCTTCATCAGTGGTTATTGCCTGAACATGATTTCACGATACAAAAGTCAAATAGGAGTCTTTAGGCTATGATTACGTGAGAGCGGTCTCGTAGTTGTTATTCTGCAGGATTTTGTTCAACAGTCTTGCCCTGCATGAGGACAGCAAGTTTTCAAAATTGGGAACCAGACCAACTTTATTCCTGACTGCATTCGATCAATGGATCCCAATCCTTCAACGATGCTCCGAGAAAATCTCAAAGTAGCTAGACTCATGAAAACCGCCTTCCAATCTCACATCCTTTGGCGCCTAAAGATTTCTTCAGCCAAGACCCCATCAAGTGCGATAGAACTCAAAACTCATTTTGTTTTCATGTTCACATTTCACCCTGTGCTAACTCCCTTGCAGTCACATGAGATTCGCCAAAGCAGATTTGAGATCAGCTCTACAAAACCTGCCCTAAAAAAGATTCAGTAAAGTAATACATGTGTAATCATTTGAAAAAACAATTTGTTTATTGGATACAGTTTGAATATTTTTGAATTGTAGATCGGCACCTCATAGACCTTTGAGCCAGTCTTTCACGATCTCACCTTGAGACGTGCATCATCTCTGAGCAATTGAGCTTAGTTGAGTAAGAGGCGATTACATGCTATTGCTGGATCTTGGATTCTTACCTTCGTACATCTTGGTACCCTCCTGGAGGCAATGATTTGATTTTTATTGGTGGGCAGTTCGAATGTGGTGCTGCCAAAGCTAGCTTCATTCAACCTCGCGCGCTGAATTGCAGCAACTCTGGAGTATATAATACTTCTGTTTCAAAGATCAAATTACATGTGCGATTTTGGAAACTCCTACAGTAATCACTTCCTCACAAGTGTTCGAACAATTGTGTAGAGCGTTAATTGTTGAGTTAAAAGGAGGTCTCATTTCTCGAAATCAATGTGGCAACTTCAAGGGCGACGGGATTTCTTTGGTCTACTTTTATGAGATTGATCTCATAGATAATAATCTGTAAGATATTGTTGGGCAGGGTTGCGTTGCATGGACCAGCGAGTTTCATAAGACTGGCCCAGGCCACCTGCATGAAGGAATGGTAGAGCTTCAAGACGAAGGAATTCAGTGCACAATTTGTTTGTTTGGTCCAAGAAAAGTTGATAGTTGGGCCCATTTCAAGCACCCGAACTCTGAGAGACAGGATCCGCGATGTTTTGCTAAAAGTTGCAATGTTTCAATGCCGTGGGATTGCCAAGTTCCGTTGAGACGATTCTCACGCACTGTACCACTTGAACTTGTTCAATGATACATGTTCACATGAGCTTTCTTAGAATGACTGAATGCCTGCCAGCATTCCATTTCTGCAAGATTTCTCCACAAAACATTTACCAACTCGATTCGCATAAGCCGCGTAGAAAGATTCCAGCTTTGGATGAACTTTCCAGAAGAGTGTTCCCTGGAAGCCATTTCAAAAGGAAGATGTGTCAACTTAATTGACATTCTTTAGGACAGGGTCTGGATGTAATAGTTCTTGGTCCCCGTTTCTCTGAAACAGAAGAATGCACCTTTCACTTTCCAGATTCTAATCCCACAGGAGAATGCCTACTTGGCAATGTATTCATCCAATTGTTGGCATCACGTTATCCCGTTGCTGGCGTTGATAACTTGGAGACAATTTCGGGAAGCTTGCATCCAACAAGAATTTTCCAAACAGCTCTCCATGAAATTCAGTTCCCCAAATTTGTGTTTGTCACAAAGTGCTGTTACGAAGTTGCCAATGTCAAAAGCAAACTCCTAGATTGAGAGCCTTCCCGAAATTGTTGCATATTGTTGCATTCTTAGATTCTTTGAACTTTTGAAGGTGAACCCAACTGGTTGTGGGCGAATTAACCGCGGGGGTTGCGCGGGGGGAGTCGTCCGGTTGGCCGTGTGGGAGTGCGGTCCTGCGATCTGGGGACGACTCGTGTGGACCTCATCTTCACAGCGCCTTTGGACATTGTCCTTCGGGACTCTGTAGGAAGCGGAGCTTCCCAGGCCTGAAGATGTAGAGCGCTGAGCCCTTTTCTTGGCTGGGCCGGACACACTTGTCGCGACCAGGGAGGATTTGCGAGACCCACGGCGAGTGAGTTCGGCTTCACCATTTCGAGCTTCCAGGGGGTGTTCCCGAGTGAGGGGGCTCGTCGCGGGCAGCGGGGCAAAAGCGCGAGGGGGTCGAGCGAGGGACGGGGGTCGTTTGGCAATTGTTGTTTGCTGTTGTTGTTGTTGTTGTTGTTGTTGTTGTTGTTGTTGCTGTTGTTGTGCCAGTCATGGGCACGAGTGGTGGCGGTGGTGGTGGTGGTGGTGTTGCTGTTGCTGTTGTTGTTGTTGGCGTTGCTGTTGTTGTTGTTGTTGTTGTTGTTCTTGTTCTTGTTCTTGTTCTTGTTCTTGTTCTTGTTCTTGTTCTTGTTCTTGTTCTTGTTCTTGTTCTTGTTCTTGTTCTTGTTCTTGTTCTTGTTCTTGTTCTTGTTTTTGTTCTTGTTTTTGTTCTTGTTTTTGTTCTTGTTGCCGTTCTTGTTGCTGTTGCTGCTGCCGTTGTTGCGGCTGCTGTCGCCCTTGTCGCGCCTTGTCGCTGTCACTGCTTGTCGCTGTCGCTGCTGCTGTCGCCATTGTCCGTTCCGTTCGGCGTCCTTTGCCTTTGTCCCGTTGCGTTGTTTTACGCTTTGCCCTTTGTCCTGCCTCCATTGCCGCACTAATTCACGGACGTGACAGCGCCCGAATCATGGACCTAACATTGCCCGAAAACGAAAGCAACCCACGACAAATTTTTGGGCGCCACATCACACTATCTATTGAAGCAAGACCGCACTAATCGTGGACATGACCCGATGCCAGTCATGGGCACGACCCTCCGCTAATACATAGACAAAAGCCAGCACTACTCTATGCCTAAACTTGCATAAGCACATGGTCGCACTGTTTTATGGGCAAAAGCCTGCACCAATCTATTCGCGTGACGCCGCACTTATCATGCACATCACCACTAGTCTATGGACAGAAGCTGGCATTCGTTTATGAGCAATTAGCCAGCAAAAATAGATGGAAGTGCCGTGGCACAAATCTATGGACGCAACGCCCCATTAATCTATGAACGTAACATTGCAATAATCATGGACATGACCCCACGGACATCATGGACATGACCCCGCACTAATCCGCCGACTGAAGCCGGTACTAATCTATAAGCATTTGTGAGCACAAACCCGCATAAGTCTATGGAAGTGCTATGGCACCAATTCATGGACACAAGCCAGTCCAAATCTATGAAGGTAACTCCGCACTGGCTGTGCCACAGTTTCGCCTTCAGCCAAGCTGAACTTTTCAGATGGCGATGGAGAGAGAGAGAGAGAGAACTCCACATTAATCCATGGATCCAACACTGCGCTATGGACATAACACCACCCTAACCATGCACAGAGACCAGCATCCTATGGAAGTGCCATTATTGCACTGATTTATGGACACCACACTATCTATGGACGTAACACTGCACGAATCATGGACATGACCCCGCATGAAAAATGAACATCGCCCGGCACGAATCAGGGGACAGAAGCCGACACTTATTTAGCAACATAGACCTGCACTATTTATGAACATACACCCGCACGATCTCTTTGAAGTAACCCCTCACTAATCTTTGGACAAAAGCCGCCGCCAATCCATGAGCATACACCCGCATAATCCTTTTGATGTGCCACTAATTTTTGGACGCAATACTGGCCCCATTGATAGGCATAAAGCCAGGCCTACTCATGGTTTTGATCCTGCACTAATGTGCGCACAGAAGCCCGCGCCAATCTTTGAGCATAAACCCGCACTGATCTACAAACATAAAACCGCACCAATTTTTGATATGCCACCTCACTAATTTCTGGACATAACACTGCCCCAATCCAAAGGCATAAAAGCACACCCACTGATGAACATGACGTTTCACTAATCTGGGGCCAGAAGCCCGCAAAAATCTATGAACGCAAATCCGCATTCATCTATCAACATAAACCCGCACTAATTTCTTGAAGTACCACCTGAATGATTTGAAGAAAAACACTGACCCAATCACAGGGCATAAATCCAGACCTACTCATGCACATGACCCTGCACTAAGTTGTGGATAGAAGCCCGCACCAATCGATGAGCATAAACCCGCACTACCCCATGACCACAAACCCGCACTTACTGTTTGATATACCACCTCATCACTTACACATGTACCTTGACGTAAGACTGCCCCGATTAAAAGGCATAAAACCAGACTGACTCATAAACACGACCCTGCAGTAATCTGCAGACTTAAGAGCATATAAGAGCATAAACCCGCGCCACTATGAACATAAACCCGCATTTATTTTGTGAAGTACCACCCCACTTATGAATGAACATAAGAGTGGTAACAGTGCCCCAATTATGATCATCATCCTGCACTAGTCTGTGGACAGGAGCACGCATTAATTAATCTATGAGCATTAACCCCCAAATTTATTTGACGCAACACCGTCTCAGCTAAAAATGCGGTGCCTAAAACTGGCTTGGAGAACTTAGATTTGAAAATGCTGTGCCTAAGATTTGGGATGATTTGGGTAAATGCCGTTCCCAAGGCTGGCTCGTGAAACTTAGGTATTGGAAAAATGCCCTTCCTAAGATTCAGGCAAAGCAAAAATGCTGCGGCTAAGCCAGCGGAAGCTTGGAAGGCACGAGAAAAAATCTAGATACATTCTCTGTTTTCTTCTTTGCCTGAGTCTTCTTAATTTTTGTTATCGTTTTTGTCTTGCTTGGTTTTATTTCCATGGGCCGACCCTTTTCTTGTTTGGTTTCCTTTCAGGCTTTGGCCTGCTCTTTGTCTTGGTCTTGTTTGTCATTCCTTTGCTCTCCTTGCCTCTTTCTTCTGTGTTCTTTGTTGTGTGTGTGTGTGCTTTGCTTGTTTGTCTTCTTCATTTTTTCGTGTCTCCTGTCCTTTCGTCTTTGTTTTGTTCTCTTTTTCTTTGTCGTCTTTTTTTTGGGGGTTTGTTCTGCCATTATCCAGCTCTGCTCTGTTTTTTTGTTGTTTGATTTTTCTGACATCATCGCATTTATTTCTCGGCCTTTTTGTCCTTGGTTCTTTCTTTCTTGTCCTTGCCTTCTCTTTTTCTTGTCTGTTGTCCCTTGCTGATTCCTGCCCTTGCCTCTTGCCTCGGCCATGATGCCTGCCCTTTTCCTTGTTATGGTGGTTGTTGTTGGTTGTAATGTTTCTTTGTTTGTTGCTGGCTGTTGTTTTGTAAAGGTCTCGCGTTGATGTTGTTGTTGTTGTTGTTGTTGTTGTTGTTGGTCTGTTGTTGTTGTTGTTGTTGTTGTTGTTGTTGTTGATGTTGATGTTGTTGTTGTTGTTGTTGTTGTTGTGGCTGTTGTTGTGGTTGTGGTTGTTGTTGTCGTTGTTGTTGTTGTCGTTGTTGTTGTTGTTGTTGTTGTTGTTGTTGTCGTGGTTGTTGTTGTCGCGGTGGTTGTCGTCGCGGTTGTCGTCCTGGTTGTCGTCCTGGTTGTCGTCCTGGTTGTCGTCCTGGTTGTCGTGGTGATTGTCGTGGTTGTTGTGTTGGTTGTTGTGGTTGTGGTGGTGGTGGTTGTGGTGGTTGTGGTGGTGGTGGTGGTTGTGGTTGTGGTTGTGGTTGTGGTTGTGGTAGTGGTGGTGGTTGTGGTGGTTGTGGTGGTTGTTGTGGATGTTGCTGTTGCTGTTGCTGTTGCTGTTGCTGTTGCTGTTGCTGTTGTTGTTGTTGTTGTTGTTGTTGTTGTTGTTGTTATCGTTGTCGTTGTCATTGTCGTTGTCGTCGTCGTCGTTGTTGTTGTTGTTGTGGTTGTGGTGGTTGTGATGGTTGTGGTGGTTGTTGTGGTTGTTGTTGTTGCTGTTGCTGTTGCTGTTGCTATTGCTGTTGTTGTTGCTGTTGTTGTTGTTGTTGTTGTTGTGGTGGTTGTGG
>VSDK01027349.1:2514-23293 GCA_009767595.1 Symbiodinium kawagutii
AAAGGCCGGGGCGCGGAGGGTGAGGAGCGTCCGCGAGGAGAAGCCCGTGGAAGGCGCCACGAAGAGCTCCGCAGCAGGTCTCGGAGAAACAAAGAGAGACAAAGAAAGAACTAAAAAAAAAAATATATAATTATATAATTATTTAATTATATATATATTCTCTATTGTTGAATATATTTATTAAGAGATACATTTAAATATATTAATAAAGAAATATATGAATCAAGAGATATATATAAATATATTCTTTCTCTCATCTCTCTCATGGAGAGAAACAAATGGAAATTCTTCATTCATGTGATTCTTCATGTTTGAATAACACATGGAGATGGAACGACTCAAAGAATAAATAGAGATGAAATATATGAGGAATAATATTTTAGGAGATGACATGAAGATTATAGCAGATTCAACCCTCAATCGATTTGATGAACAATGAATGGAAAACCATTGGTCAATGATGGTTGATGGATGGCTACTTGATGTTTAAGGATCATCGATGACGATTGATCGTGTGAATTCTGGTGGCTTCCGGGAGTCTAGACCCAGGTTATTCAGCAATGACGAAAGATTCCTATCTTGATTGATGCTTCTTCAAGAAACGTTCCATTAACACTTACGTATTCCACATGTGTCATAAGATCCGCTTGAAAAGCGTCCATGGGGTTATACAATGAATATTAACAATTCGTCAAATATCTTCTTTAATTCAAAATGAAAACCACTTTAACTTACACCAAGAAGATCAATCCTGGTATCATCACAATCTAACATCGTTGTTGACAATCTTCACATCAATTCACAATATTATCAGTCAATCCCATCTAATCCCCATGTGAATCCTGAGTTTGGGTCGATCCCAATTCATCTGCGAATTCCAATCTTTCGTGGTTGGCTGGTGCATCCCCTATTCTTGCTGATTATCATCTCCTATTATCAAATAATCCCGAATTGATTCAACTCAGTTGTCCCGATCTGACCTGAGGTCCCTCACAGCATCCCCCGAATCACCGGGGCGCTCTGATACGCCCAAACCTGCCATCCCCAGACCACGATGGGCTTGCCCAGCTTACGACGGAAGCATCGGATGACCGCTGTAGAACTCTCTGGCCAGCTCAGAAATGGAAAATCCACCAGTTGGAGCTGGTTACCTATGAGAAACGGCTTCCATGTTGGCTTGTCCGAGGGTTAAACTGTAAAACTATGACTACAGCTACAACTCTACAGTTGCAACTATGATTCCACTTGGATGTCAAACCAACTACAATAATGGTTCTGGTCAGCTGAGCATGCTGCGTATTGCACCGAGGTTTCAACATTGTATTAAGGTGGATCTAATACATAGCAGAACTGTTTGCCTGTTTGCCCTTTGAAACCAGCTGCCCGGTCATGGGACATAATTGATTTTCATCCAACTAAGCTGCTCATTAGTTTGATCATTTGATCTTTCTATCGTATCATAACAACTATGAGTTGAGCTTAGTGAGCTTGGTTGGATGACGAGCCGTAGCCGAACCTCCAAGGTTTCCCTTGTGGTGTCCATCACCAACTGCTTGTGGCTATTCCTCGGTTGCTGCTTGGAAATCCTTGGTATCAACCGTGCTCCCCTTAGCATTGACTTGTCCTGACCATCACCAAACACCATGACAAGATATCACAACAACCATGGCCAGAGATGTAAAACCAATACTAAGCCACAGTAAGCGTCGAACCATTGATCATCACTTAACCATCACTGATCACTTCACCATTCACCATCAACAATCGATAAAGCCACAAGGAGAGTCATGAACCCCAACAACGGTGGCTGCTGTGTTGTTCCCGTTCGCCCGTCGGGTGTGATGCCTGTGCTGGCACCTGCATGGAGCTGTGCACCAAGGGCGACAAATCTCAGCGCGGCACATGAGAAGTTCATCGTTGACTCGATAGGATGGCATGATGTGGGAGCCTTTTCCTCAATACGAAGTCTGGTTGTAAAAAACGAATGAAAAGCCACAACATATTACAGGTATTACTTCAAGCCTATTGTTCATCAACATGAACTTCATAAATCTTCATAACTTCTCTGCTGCTTAAGCCCTAACTTTTACATCAGCCGAAAGCCGCAACCACCAGGAGAAAGCTCCATCTTTGCAGAGCGACTGGAGGTGTACTCCTGCATGGCCTGGCGCCGTCCATCGGTCAAGCAATGCGATGCAGCGATGCTCGTTGACCAACACGGTGATACACCGTGACACCCAACAATCATACCATCATCATGGTACCAAGAGATGCCAAGAGATGCCAAGAGATGCCAAGAGTGATGGTTGATGAATGTTGATGATTAGCCATGGTTGATGGATGGTCAATGGTGATTCATGATGGTGTATGATGATTGATGATGTTAGTGATGGTCAAAATATCCTTACGCTATCCTAATGAACTCAATTCGTAAAATTTAAGGGACATACTCGTCTTCACATACGCACTTATAAATTTAGGAACAAGTCATAACCATATATATATATATATCAACCATTCAATCGAACCAAAGATATCAACAGTTTTACCATGAATAGCAACCGTTAATAACCGTTATACCATTGAACCATGGTTCAATCAAAGTTCAATCATTCCAATCATTCATGACAATGTCCTTGACACTTCGCGGTGTGAAAGAAACAAATAGCTTCGACCTCTCTGACACCGCGACGCACCGCGACCTGTCGAGCTTCTGTCCCTTCAGCCAGGAGAAGATGAAAGGTATGCGACCTGGGACCCGTCAAGGCATCCCATGGGCGGCTTAGGTGTCGATGTCACTGAAAGTGGAAGATGTTTCAATGATTCCAACTTGTTGTAACTTGTTGTCTGGCTTCAACAGCAGGAGGTACACTTGCCAAAGGGATGTTGCAAACAAAGATAAGATGACACGAAACCGAGGATCGAGTAAATGTGTCTTGTGATAGATGAACAACTGTACATCAATCCCCAACAAGAAGCAAATTATCCTCGCAAATCCCTGCGATCAAACATGATACTCTGATTAACGACTAGAGCTATGCTTCACAAGCAACAAGTTGTTGATGCAATGATAGACTTAGATACCACTGCCAATTCCAATTGGAGAGTTCGGACGCATCTTAAACACTCGCTTGGCAAATTAATAAATTAACACTGGAATGAGTTTGGCATTGCATTTTTCTCAAACACTTCAAGCAAAAAGGTACCATCCTGTGAAATGAATCAATGACGAAACACTTCATGACACCACCCAGAAGATCTCACCAATTCCACGAGCATAGTCACCGCGGAAGGCTACATCACACATAAAGAGTTGATGAGTGCGAAGCCAGGAGGATGATTCACGGTGGTAACTGCTGATGCCTTATCAACTGAAATGTCGCCATCAACAAGATGGGAACCCAACCTGCAAGAGCAAAACGGTTGAACCGCAACGGGTGGAGATAGACCATCTTGCAATTGTCTTAAGCTGAACATGGGAATGTCCACGTGATCGCTTCAGTATAGGAAGTACATTCAGTTGCGGGTAGAGCATGGGTCTAGTTTTCATATTCAAAGTCTAGTTCGCCCTAGCTTTTGATGGACTATGATACTACAGCATTCGTCATCTTTTTGACCCTTCGACTTCCTTTTGGGATCCGAGCATGCACATGTTTGTATTTCCCGGCAGCGGTGACTGCCCAGTGAGTGCCACTACAGCTGGGCATCCCTCACAAGCCAACTGCCAAAGAGGACAAGGGGATCACCGCCTCACAGTGCGGTCCCATGGGAATCCTATGTGTCATCTGTACCTCAGCGATTGAACCTCAATTCACTGCGTAGTTGGGTGAGACGTAGGTTCAGTCGCAGAATTGAGATAGTTGGGTGTGATGATTCATCAGGAGGCACATTCTTGTAGTAGGTACCGCTTAGCTGGTTCTGGTGAATCTGTAAATCAGATACTACGCACATGTACCAAACCTGGGGGCATATCGTTGGTTGGATCAACCCTAACTCAAGTCATTTTTGCTTGTACATGGTTTTTTGGTCACATCTGTTGATAGTTGTATCAGAGTCTTGGTTGGACATCAGAACGATGATGAGAAAAACTCTGCTTCAACAGAACTCAACGAATTCTCACGGAGAAACAAAAACGGATGCTCACAACTTGAGGAACATCTACCATTTGGTTGGTGGCCACTCCTGCTAGCTTCTTAGCTCTCCCTTTGAAGGGACATATGGATACGCCTAGCTCCGAATAGCTCTCAACCAACTGCCAGGCAAGCACCATCAGCAAGCCAACCAACCGATCTGGATCATTGACCCTCAGCAGAAATGCTCGATTCAAGGCGGTGGTTCCTTAATCATTTGCCCATTGACTGAACGGATTGCAGTTGCACAAACGTACCAGCTATTCACTTAGTTACGTATCAAAACAAGTTCTGGAGTAAACCGCTGGTTGCAACATTAATCTATGCCACTCTGTGGCAAAAAGGTTGGCTCATTCGGCTTCCATGCTCTTCCTATGGATCCCTTCGTATCAAGCGTAGCCGGTCCTAAGAAAGGCGCTTGCAGTGACTTTTGTCATGTGCACCATGAGCAGTGCGAGTGGTGAAACCCGAAGTGAGAGCTTCGACTCTCCTTCAACTGGTGGTTGATGAAGAATGTGGCTTTTTTTACACATCTTTTATACATGTGTAAAAAGAAACGTGATCCCAATATCATCAAATATAAGCAATTCTGAGCGATAAAGAATGACAATTGCTGACTATGATCACCCAGCATCGCGCAGTGATTGGCGACAGTGACACTGCTTGGCTGTTATTTGTTGCATGGCAGAACTCCATCGCCAACCGGTTCACCACCACCAGAGAGTCAATCTAGGCGGCGTTTTGCCGTGGATGGTGTCCAAGCAATCGATTCACGTTCGCTATCCGTCCAAGTGACGCCAGCAGCACTTCCGCGTGGATGGTTCGAACCGTATAGTGTGCCAAGCTGATCAACTCACTGTTTGATCACAAAGCAAAATCACAAATCATCCAACAAAGGTCCCAACATAGCTCAGTTCAGCGGCTAAACGCATCAGAATTTAAGCTTTGCCAAGTTGCATGCCACATTTCTCTTTTTTGCTTCAGACGGTGATGCCAAATGACCCATCACCTTTACCAAAAAACTGCTTCGCAAGTCCCTCACTTTGTAAGGTGCGACTGATAAAGGACTGGCCACACCAACAGGAAATCGTTGGATATCGTTGGCTTTGGAACTCGGAAGTATGCCAACAAAGCAAAATTAATTGCTCCACCGGCACAGATTACCACAAAAAGTGGAGGTTTCTTGACCAGAACTCCGTGTGTCACAAGGTTCAGGCGATATGCTCTATCGATATCCCTCAGAAATGCACCATTTCCCTCGTAAATTTAGGTGATCATGTTTTGACGTTGTATGATATTGTAGGGGATCTCATCCCACCGTTCTTGTTGGTGCAGAAAGGGCCACTCCTTTCGAAAATCAACGGCGCGGCGCGCGGCGCTCAGATCGAGGACACGAAGTGATGCAAGCGGCTCTTCAAAGACTGGCAGGCGATGCTCGGGTTTCTTCACCATGGTTATTCATAGTGGTTAAGTCAAGAGCCATTAGGCAATAGCCATTAGACAACCACTGGCCAGAAAAGGTGGTTACCGATGATAATCACTATGAACCATCATCAATGATACAACCGCTATTAACCCTTATTAACAGGTATGAACAACTATCTTTGACCGTAATTCACCCCATATAAAGCAGGTTCTGAAAACACACACGGTGACTCGGGTTGATGGTGAACGAAGATTTCAATTCATGGCCGATGATAGGTCATGACATTTGATAAATGGTGAATGAATGGTTCATGATGGCTGGCAAACATGGAACCCCAGAAGTACACATAAATGTATTACATCGAAGATCCAAAACAATGTAATTAAATATAAGATCTGACAGGCTTCATGGTATATCTTCACAGGGTCAATGGTATCTTGTAGCAGTGATAGAAAACAGGACGTATAGCAGTTAACGGTAGTTACTTATACGGTCATCGCTGTTAAAATATACCATGGACACGGTACTATTGGACAGTTGCACTCCCAACATTCTTCCGTTGATTTTCCTAGTCTGAATGGTTATAGTTCCTTATCATTGATGGTTAATATCGACCCAACTCGGCATATATGCACTACACTAGCCCATAACACTATTGACTGAACTAATTGGGCAATCATACTGCCTGGAACATCCAACGATACAAAAATTCTTGCCTCCCCAGGGTTTCGATACATAAACCACCAAATCGATACATAAATCACCATTTCGAGCATAAATTTTTGCCTCGAGCGTTTTCTATCAATTCGAGCGTTTTCAGGGTTTTTCAGGTTTTGAGAGCTCAACATGAGCCATTTTGGCTCTGACATGGTTTCCTCATGTCCCAATCCTTTTGACCTGGACCACGTGCAGTGCGCCACCCTGTTTGCGCTGTTTGTCCAGTGCACGCACACGTACGCTGCTGAGGATCATATTCCTGGGCTGGGCGGGTGAGGTACATGAGCTGGATCGACCTCTGGCTATCTCTGGCTTGAAGGTGCCACCCCCCTTCGACATTTGAGCGGTGTCCAGATTCGATAGTTACCATCTACCATCAGTGGCTACCTGTAAACCACAACCATGTGTGAGCATATTGACTTTGTTCATGCTTTGAATTGCCCGGAAGTCAGAATCTGGTAGCCATTTGGCCACAAAGTTGTTGGGTGAGTGTTAACCAGCTGATCAACATGTCATCGCCCATTGTCGCAACGTGGGCTGAGAATGAGACTCTCATGAGCCGTGCAGCTACAGGGCGATTGGTCCTGATTGGTGAGAACATCTCTAGGGGTGACATCATTACCAATGAGGAGGTGTTGATTCCTGTGCTCAAACACCTTGGTTTGCGAACCACGGTGAGCCAGATTCTTGAACACGTGGAGCTTTTCCTTGCCTACGCCCGACCCAAAGGAAAACCTGAGATCCCCCGTGTCTTGACATGCATTGCATAACAGATGCAGACTCAATTGACACTGCACAATGGTGATCCTAACTGACCCCCACAAAAAATCACATCCCCAGAAATGAAATCACCAACAAACGTAAAAGGGATTGAATGGGGGTTAGTTAGAATTCCATGGAACATATCCCGGCAGATCCTCACCACTAAAGCCTTTGACTTGACCCAGGTAAGATTGCCAGGCTACACGCTTGGAGGCTGAAGCGTTTGGTGAGCACTTTCAACCGGGTGGCCAGCAGGGGCCACTATCCACGAGAGAGGGCTATGCAGAGAATCTATAACGAGTCCGGCATTCCTTTGCCAACCAACCCGCGTTGCTAGTCGAGATGCTTAAGACATGTTAACAACTACCTAGTGGTAGCGCCCCCTCAATATATAAGTCCGTGGTGTAGATAAGAACTTCAGGATGGTGGGCCCCCAAGTTTGGACAGCCCCATGTATGAAATCCTTTCATAGCCTATCTATCCATCTATCAGACTATGAGCGCCAACGCCATGAAAAGATTCCATTGACCACCATTGTTTTCAACATAATTTCAATTCGCACAATTTGATATAAATTGTGATGCCACAAACAAATGCCTTCACCATATGGTGAACGAATCCGCAAACATGTTCAGGGCCATACCAGTCCACACCCTTTTATATAAAGCCCTCTGCCTGCCAAGGTTCCCGAGAATCTTTCAGCACAGAGCCAGAAGAGTCCTTGGGGGAAGAAGGGGAAGAAGAAAGTGAAGCAATCACCGATTTTCAGCTGCATCTGACAATCGTTAACACATGACAAGCAATTCAGGTTTCAACCTGTTCACTAGTTCTATGCACATTGTCTCATTCAAGGACACCGAGATTGAACCAGATGAAGTTCTTCAAAAACCTGCCGACTCCAAAGGTCGGGGTTAGAGCAGACTGCTGAAATCTCTCACCCTCTTTTCATGTGATGAAATTCCTGTTGGTAAATTCATTTGGGGTTTCTCCTTGGGGTAAGAAATATCCCTGGTAGGGCAACCAGGATGTTGGTTGTCAAATTGTGGCTTACTATCTCCTGTGCTTTGTTGGCTCGCCATCCGGTTGCAGGTGTTGCGGCTCCTGCTGATTCGCCTGGTGCTGCTGCTGCTTCTGCAGAGAAGGCCAACCTCGGTGACCACGTCTCAGTTCGTTCTGGGTCATCTGCTGGTGTGACACCATCACCCAAAGGATTCTCATTTGCATTTTATATAAGAACCTGCATGTATGAATTTCAACTATATATATGATCGACAATTGGAGGCTCTTTTGAACACCTAGTGCCAAGGACTGGCTGATGATTTGCCTAGCACTGAGAAGATTCGGAAGCATCAGCTTGTGGAGCTAGCAGGTGGAGGGAACCAGTGCAAAAAATGTAACCTCATGTGCCCATCAACTCTTTGCCCCACTCTGGACATTCTATTGTCTCGACCTTGCATGGAATCGGGTGGGCAAAAGATCCAATTGATGTTTTCCCGGAAATGGCTTGATGAACTCAAAGAACTCATGACAAATTTGAACGTAGAGGAGTGGCGAATTGTGGCCCATTCTGGGAGGAGGTTCACATGTTTGGGAAATGGTGAGCTTACCGCTGTTCCTGAACCACATGAGTTTCCCTTACTGCTGGAACCCATCCCTCGCGAAGAATTTGCAGCTGAACTTGAAGAGCTTCGCTTGGAAGAGGAGTTGCTTCAGGAACAACTCAAGCTTCTAGAGTTGGAGGCCGATTTCAACGCAGCGGCTTCTGCTGAATTGGAAGCGCAAATTGCAAAACTCCCACCAGGTTGTTACTTGGCTACGAGTTCCAAATGTTTCATAAGCATTCTATATATAATCTTGTCACAATTGATATTAATAGTTTCATATGTTTAACTTGTGCATCCCAGGCTTTGATGAGACCCTGCCCTATGAAGCGACTTTGACCATGGAAAATCTTGACCTTCCACAGGAGGCCTGGAACATATGTTTTTTTTGAAATCATTGATTGGCAGCTGATTCAACAAACCAATGCCCCATCACCCATCTATGGGCCTGTAGATACTGCCAGTCCCGTGCAGGTACCAATTTCCCAGGAGAAACCAAAGACCTTTGCGGAGATGTGCGGTGCTTGCCACTCTGCGACCGAGAGGCTGGATGATTATTCGGCGAGTGCAGCGCATGCTGGGCCTCAGCAGGAGAAGGGTTCACAAAAACTCCGCCCTAACACCAACATGACCAGGAATCATCATGAATCGTCATGGGAACCAATAGATATGCATGTTCTTGAGTATCTTAACCACTGACCCCAGCACATGCTCAAGAACATACATACATACGGAAGTGCAGGAGTTGGCAGAAAGCGGCACGAAAGGAAAGATGGACGAAAAGCAAGAGGAAGATGAGAAGGAAGTAGGTGAGGCAAAGGAAGATGAGAAGGACATAGAGACAAAGAAAGATGAGAAGGATGTAGATGAGGCAAAGGAAGATGAGAAGGATGTAGCTGAGGCAAAGGAAGATGAGAAGGACATAGAGACAAAGAAAGATGAGAAGGATGCAGAGACAAAGAAAGATGAGAAGGACGTAGAGGCAAAGAAAGATGAGAAGGACATAGATGAGACAAAGGAAGATGAAGAGGCAGAGGAAGGACATGACCGCAAGAGACCCGTGGCCCTTGAGGCTGTGAAGATCATCTCCCCAGAAGAGCAAGAACCATCAAAGAGGAAGAAGAAAGATCAGAAGGATGCCTCAAGCAAGGGGCGTGGCCGTGGAAGAGGAAGAGGAAGAGGAAGAGGCCGCAAAGGAAAGCGAGATTCATCATGCAGTGGTGATGAGGAAAGTCGTCACTTTAGTGATGAGGATACCAAAGATTCGCCAGCCGAAGAGAAACCAGAAGATCAAGAGGCAAACAAAGATGAGAAGAAGAGAGAGAGAAAGCCTGCAGAGGATAAGGCGAAGGATGCAAAGGAAGATGAGGAGAAGCCAAAAAAGAAGAGAGAGAGAGAAAGGCTGCAGAGGATAAGGCGAAGGATGCAAAGGAAGATGAGGAGAAGCCAAAAAAGAAGAGAGAGAGAGAAAGGCTGCAGAGGATAAGGCGAAGGATGCAAAGGAAGATGAGGAGAAGCCAAAGAAGAAGAGAGAGAGAAAGGCTGCAGAGGATAAGGCGAAGGATGCGAAGGAAGATGAGGAGAAGCCAAAGAAGAGGAGACAGAGAAAGCCTGAAGAGGATAAGGCGAAGGATGCAAAGGAAGATGAGGAGAAGCCAAAGAAGAAGAGAGAGAGAAAGACTGCAGAGGAAAGGGCGAAGGATGCAAAGGAAGATGAGGAGAAGCCAAAGAAGAGGAGACAGAGAAAGCCTGCAGAGGATAAGGTGAAGGACGCAAAGGAAGATGAGGAGAAGCCAAAGAAGAAGAGACAGAGAGAGCCTGCAGAGGATAAGGCGAAGGACGCAAAGGAAGATGAGGAGAAGCCAAAGAAGAAGAGAGAGAGAAAGGCTGCAGAGGATAAGGCGAAGGATGCAAAGGAAAATGAGGAGAAGCCAAAGAAGAGGAGACAGAGAAAGTCTGAAGAGGATAAGGCGAAGGATGCAAAGGAAGATGAGGAGAAGCCAAAGAGAAGCAGAGCCACGAAGGGAGAGGATGATGAGGCGGAAAAGAAGGCCAAGGCAAGCCTGCAGATCGTCGGCGTACCATTGTGCGAAGAGAAAGGCGTTGAATGAAGGGTTCACCATGGAGCAAGCTGTTGAGAAAGCCAAAGAAGTTTCTTGCAAAAAGATATCAGTGGGGATGTGTGGGGTTCAACCAATATAATGAAAATATATATGTTCGAAACATTTCTTAAAATCATATCCATATTTTTTCAGGTTTGTTTAGGCCCGATCCATGAAAGGTCGACTGATGGTTACAAAGTTGATCAAGTTAGCTCCCTTGATGGGCACCATATTCCCACCCATGTGCTTTGCCCAGGCTTACCATGCGACTGACTAGCTGAGTTGGCCTATTTCTTTGGTCCTGGCAGATTACCTTTGCTGAGGACTTAATCCGTTTGGGTTTGCTGGCTGAACTGCTAGCATGGGGGTTCACGTGAAACCGAAGCTGGTGGGAAGAGCTGCACAGCAGCGCTCATGCCCATAGGAGCTCCGAGGTCCAACACGTGAACAGTGGGATGGTAAAAGATGTGGATGCTGCATTGCGCATGTCATCGCTATGTTGGGGGGTGAAAGGGGGTGAACTCCAGTTGAGCCAATTCGACTAAATTCTTGGAAAACTGTGTACCGGGATTCCGTCAAGAATGATGCATCATAACGGGGCTGGTAAATCCAAGATTATATATTGTATATATAGAGTGCTCCTAGCTGATGTAGCTTAGGTGGTGCTTAGACGTGATTTGCCCCCGCAGGTGAATGGCTTCCTCTGAGTTGTGGGCTATTCGACTTGAAAGCGAAGGCTCCTTCCCCTCGCCCTGCACTTGCCTTCACCTGTGCATGCGTGGCAGTGCACATGCTTCCAGCGAACCCCAACTACTTGAAACGCAAAATGATCCTGAACTTCCAACTTTCTTGGTTCATTATCGCCATCATTCGGTGTGCTGGTCAGGTTGCTGGCAGGATGTGGGTACCACCTCTGTTTTTCCCATAGCTTTTTTCATGTTCAAGCACTCCTAGTGGATCTAGATTCTCGGAACAAATGGAGTCCATGGTGATCAAGCTGATGCAGCTAAATGCACCCAAGGCGGGAATGTTGCCGTTGATATGGATCGGAATATGTTCTGAATGATAGACCAACTGAATTCCATGGCATATTAACGGCCACTGCCAGGTGCTGATCGCCATCGTTCTTTTGCTTCAGTGGTCAACACACATCCCTTCGATTGAGCCACGTTTCCATCTCTTGGATCTGTTCGCCGGGAAGGGCCAAGTTTACACGACTTGGCCTCTTAGCCAACAATACTAAATGCATTATGCACATATCATGGGAACAGTCATCAAAGACATGACAACAGCACCACTTCTAAGGTCTGACAGGGGCTACATCTGCTCCAAGTTTGACCAACTGCTTTGTCCCGGCGAGCGGACGATGAACATTTTGTCCAATGCGGGTTTCCTGTGACCCAACTGCATTTGTTCAAGACCTTTCAAGGCCTAAATATTCATAGAATGGAGTCCAATGGAAATTAACATATCGATATTTAAAGTAGCAATCCCTGGATTCCTAGCATTGGTCAGCCAAGGCTGGTTCTATGGACGATCCTGTGTCAATTTGAGGAGGCTGTCACCGTTATGGGCCCGTGTTGCTCCAGTTGGGGCATGCCTAATCGCGGCACAAGCCGCCGCAACTATGTGAATGTGTGGGGTGCAATGCATCTTAATCATGTCGAAGCTGGAAATGAAACCATTTCGCGGACACTTAACTGAACCGATGTGCAAGATGGCTTCACGAATGTTACCCCTTCAGCTTTAGCGACTGTCTGAGGATTGTGCTGATATGCTTGGTCATCCTGGCTAAACACTGCTACTTTGTCCTCGAACAACCATCAGGGTCCATACTGTATCGTCACAGGAGGTGGGAAGCTTTCTGCAATAACACTTGCTACGTACCTCACTTCATGTTTATGTTTATTTGGAACCGTGCATGGAATCATAAACTATATGAAACCAGATCCATGTGTTTGACTCTTAGGTATATGTGTGCAGATTCTGGATGATGCTCTTGGGCTCCCGGACCAGCAAGCCAACTTTGTGCTGGTCCAATGCTCCGTGGGTTCAGGGCCTTGACATGGGCACTCTTACAAAGAAGACCCGTGAAGAACGCACATCTCTCCAACCTGTTCGTATCTGTCTTAGCTAATGACGTGAATTAAACTCATTCAGATTGACCCAGCAAAACTGGACCCCAGGAAGTTCCTTTCCCAGAATGCTTTAGTACTTGGTTCTGTTGGACTTCATGGGGTCGATGTTTGAAATGGTCAAATATGCACTCTTGCACATCTAAGGCAAGTACCTCAAGGATGGGACCAAGAGATTTTGCGGCACAAAAGATCTCAAAAAAACAGCGTCCAAGTCTTAAGGGTTTACCGATACCTGTCATGCTGATCATTTTGGAAATGTGAGAATCTTATTGACCAATATCATCGATGATATGGCATGACCTGCCAAGATTTTCTAGTAGCTAGGCTGTATATAAACTCCCCGCACTTAGGTGCTATCCGGAAGGATTTGCCCTACGACTGTTGGAGCTCTATGAGGGTCGTTCCTCCCTTCCGTTGCACATGCGGCACCGACAGACAGCTGTTTGCCCGGATGCCCATGGGAGATCCATGGATTGATGCTGGCGCCCACCACATCTTCAAGTACTTGTACAACTGCCCTCATGTTGAAATCCCAGATAGCTGGATCCCCGTCATGAAAAAGTTCAATGAAGAGCTTACCCAACTGGTGCCTTCCTAAGCTTGCTAGGTTTGCTTTTGACAACACGTCATCACACACACTCACGCACCCAGCCTTTGGATTGAACAGCCAATGGACCTAGGTGTGCGTTTCTGAAGAAGAGCGTGCAGAGTTCAATTCGACCGTACAGCAGTCATGAGCTCATATATGGAACTTTTCCAAAATAATTCGAATTTCATCGAATTTGTGTCTTTAGACACAAAACGAAACGTGCGCAAATAACCGCAAAAAAGCCGCAAATTTGCGCAAAAAACCGCAAAAAGCCGCAAATTCAAAATCTGCCCTCTTTGGTTCAGCACTTTGTGTTTGATGGGACATGTTTGCGCTAGTAATCCATGCCTTTGTATATGTTTTACTACCGACAGGATTTGGATCAAATGCAATGTCTGGTCGAACAGTGTCCTGCAGCACACTGGTGAAAGGGTGTGCCATGTCCCTCCCAGATACTACTCATGAGAACATGTCTGCGGCTGCCCAAATTGCAGCTACTTGTCGAAAGCTTGATATATAGCTTATTCGAAAGAGACACCATCTTGAAACTGTTCCATTCTAATTTCCTGGAGGCTACTCGGGCTAAGATTGCGGCCATGCAACATCGTCTTGAAGGACTGAGAGGTGACAAGGCCAAAGCCTTGGCGGTTCCAGGCATGGCTAGGAAAGGGGAACCCGCCAAAAGCTATGGAGTTCAAATCTAAAAATGGTTGCTCATATTAACTACACGCAGCATGAATCATACCCATACCATGCATATTATAAATCTCAGTGGCCCCATTTGGCTGCCTGCATATCTATTTTCTTTGCTGGACTTTTGATAAATTTGTTTCAGAATTTCCTGACCCCTTTGCGCTTTGGAGGTGCTCCAGCTATCGCTTCGTCATCCGGTGCTTTCATAGCGGGGCAGGCTGCAAAACCGGTTAGAGGATCAGGTGACTTGAAGGGTGGGAACCCACGCCTTCCATCTTGTGATGATGCTTGGAGGATGCAGGTTGAAAGTCAGTGGAGGTTGGATCAGGGGGACCTATCTGCGCCAGCCAGCCCTGTGGTTAGTGCTGGTGGCAATCCTTCGAAACAGCCAACGGCAACTGAAGATGGCAAACAGAACGCAACTGAAGGTAACAAAGGTACCATGGCAACTGAATCAACTGAAGGTGACAAAAAGGAAGCTTCAAGTACCGCTATGGCAACTGAAGATGAGCAAAAGAAAACTTCAAATACCGCTATGGCAACTGAAGATGATCAAAAGAAAGCTTCAACTACACCTAGGGCAACTGAACATGTACCCCCTGTGGTGGTTCCTGACCAAGCTGGTTCCATTGAAGCCACACAGAGAGTTCTCGATCCAGAACTTGAAAGAGAACTTGGCTTAGATGAGAATGTTTCCCCTGGCTCTCCTCAAGCTTCCTCGGCTCCTTCGTCTACATCAACCCCGGCTGCTGTTAACAAGTTCGACAAGTATTACCATCAGAAACTAAGTAGCAAACAATATGCATGAAGCCTGAATGCTTAGATACATATCAATCCTTTTCGCTTGTTGCCCTCTCTCATCAAGGATGCGACGATACTGTGATCCCAAGATGAGGAAGACCGTGAAGGCATCTCCAGAGGTCCTGAAACTTTACAGCACAGAGGAAGGACGTTTCTTGACTTCAACCCGATTTAAACAAAATCAATTGCATGCATGTTATGCGCATACTTTCAACTCGGTGATCAAATACCAATAGTACAACATGTTGTTGTGAGGTGCAAAGCTGCGCAAGCTTTTGGAACAACATGGTGATTTCAAGAACGTTGAGCTCCAGATCTCTCGGTGGAGCAAAAAGATCAAGGGTTCAGGGAACAAGGGCAAATGGGTGACCAAAGCCTATCTAAAAGAGCAGGAAAAATATTCCCAGCTACTTGTTTGCAGGTCTTGTTAAGACATGTCTTTGATATGCATACTCGAGGTCAATATCTGTGAATTATGCTTTTGGATCCCAAGGTCCATGGTGGACAAGAGCTTTGCCTGGGCTGAAAAGAACGGTCTAGTCCGTAAAAACCCTGTGCACGGAGAAGATGAAGCACGTTTGGTGCTTGAAGATTTCTTCAACAATGTTCAAGAGCAAGGTGAAATGATTCATGCCCAAGGTCAAGGTGATGTTGAGGACTAATATGCATGTAGGATGCCTAGGTTCCTATAGCTCAACCATTGGCGGTGTCATTGTGTGGGTTTCCATGTGGCTCCCTTCATGTATGCAGGATGTGGATGGAGGCTTGTTGGACTTCGATGTGGATGCTGACCCCTACGGTCCTCCGCCCGCAGATGGCCAGGCACCGGAGGCCTCAGAGTTGCGCGTGAAAGAGGCCGCTGCAGTTGCATCGGCGGGCAAGAGCAAGTAACTTGGTATGAATACGAACCTTCGAACTTTGGAACTATATCATTGCCACTTGATCCATCATATACGTATGAAATGGCCATTCCTCCTAAGGCTTGTGTTTCCAACTTTGCAGAAGAATGACTCTCCCTTTGCCATCTTGCCAACGTTCATTCAAGTTCTTGGGAAAAAAATTGATTCAGCGACTGACCAGAAGGAGACACACAAACAAATTATGAATGTTATATGGCAAATCTTGTCGTAACACCGAACTCTACATTTTCCTGTCATGCTACCGCAGGACAAATTGGCAGCTATGCGTGTAGATCGAGCAACTGAGCAACCTGGTCCTTCAGCCATTGCAGCATATATACATGCATGGTAAATTTCTGCAGTTGATCTTATATAGACTTAAGTTAGAGCTCTCAATCCACACTAACTCCATGCACCGGGGTGTTCCTGGTGAATAGCTCAGGATTGCGAAGCAAATTGGCACCTTGATAGAGAACCTGAACAAGAGCTACAATGATCTTAGTCAGAAACAAGCTGATTACCTCTCCATGGACGCATCTGAAGAGAAGTAGGGGCCCCATGTTTCCTCACTGAATCAATCTCGCTCCATATTAAATACATTTCTTTCTTGCAGTTCCCTTCTTAACTGAGTCTTTTGATGAAAAACAAATTCAACCCTGATGGCATATCCGCTTCGCCAGGACATTGGAACAGAAGAAGAAAGATGTCATGGGCCTTTTTGCCAACTGCACTAAAGACGATGTTACTATGAACAATTATCTCACCAGGAGCAAGAGTCTTGACCAACTTCAGGTATCTTTGGGTCGGGATTCTGGATGGCTGGATGCATGGATCGATGGATAGATATGGTTGGGATATACTGGATCGATTAATTCATGCCTGATGGATGGTTGGAGGTTGGAAGGGTGGTTGGGATGATGGATGGATGAGCCATGGATGCGTGATGAATGAATGGATGCATCTGAGCTAGGAGGGTTACGCTGTGCTGAGGAACATCAAAAAGCCGTCTCCGACTGAGTCCGTGGCAAAGCCAGCCAAATCGAAGCCAGACAAAGCCAAGCCTGCCAAGACTCCCAAGCGACCAGCCCCGGCTGAAGATGAAAGTGAAAAGGCTGAACCAGCCAGTAGCAGTACTCGTAAGAAGGCTTCATCCAAGAAGGGTAAAGAAAAGAAGAAGAAGTAGACCCCATGGTATAAAATGCCAAGGGTTCTTCTAGACCATTTTGGTTTTGGAAGTGCGGCTTTGCCCTATCGTACATATTGAAAATATCATGCATAAAGTGTTGACACATCAGAATCTGCACAATGTGTTTGTTGCAGCATGTTATCAGGGCTGAAGCTGCCAATCTTGATGCTGAAAGGGGAATCCATGGGATCCAGTGTTTGTGAGCGCTGATGGATCCGTGCGCACCGCCATGGAACAAATATGCTGTTGTCCTTCCAGCACTGCTTGTGTGGCATATAATCGATTCACATATATCACATGCATCCTGAACGGATATGCTTCCCTCACGCAGGCCTGCTTGATGACATACAGGACGATGACCACAAAGAACCAGTACCAGGCCTGCCAGAACAGCTTCCAACCAGCTTGCTGGGCGGGGGCTTGATTGGCAGGTGATGCGTCTTCAAGCTCATCATCCGATTTGGCAGATGCCTTGCTTCAAGATGCAGAGCAAGGGGTCCCTTAGCTTTACCAATGATCTTTCCTTTGATCAAGACCACCCAAGGCTACTTCGACAAAGATGCATATAGTTAATTTGCTTGTTGTATATACTTTATAAGATTTGTATCTTTGAAGCATCCTGGAGGGATCATTTGTGGGTTTGGGTTGGAATATTGTTACCAACAAAAGTGATTAGGCCATCATCGAAACTATGTACTCAATCACCATTCTTAATGGCTTATCCTGGATTCAAAATCTTGGTTGCCGGAGAAAAGGTGGCCAACCCTGCACATCAGCTTTTCCTACCAAGGCTACGGCAAAAGGGGTGATTCGTGCAGCTGGTACGGCGGCCAAGCGGATGAGGAAGCTAGGTGCTGGGGTTTCAAAAGGCAAAATTCATCCCCAAGTTTGAATACCTTTCAAGGACTTATGGGCCCCCACCAGTAAACCATGGCCTTGAAACCCTGCCAGGTGTGCATGACCCGGCTATAAGCAAGCTGGCTCGATACAAACAGTCCCGTACTGGCAGAACAGGTTCCAATGCAGCTAGAGACTTCCACCGGTACATTCATCGAAATGGTATTGCCTTGCCAGTGGAGATTTCAAGCACCAAGATTCCCATTCGCAGGAAAGTTAGGAAAAGTTCTGGAAGGCGGCGAACACAAGAGAGTGTGATTAGCCATCCAATCATCTACTTGTCCAGCTGGTTGAAAATCATCTTGGAGAAGTACCCCATTTTTCTACTGGGTGGCCATTGCCCGTTCCAAGACCTTGAGGCAGCGTTGGATATGTTTGAACACTTCTGGCAAAATTTCAAGCATGTTGACCCAGAGCACCCGGTCCATCAGAAACCATTGGAGCAACGGAGGAGAACGATCCCCATAGCGCTGCACGGTGACGAGGGGAGAGGGTTGGCAAAAGTGCCCCTTTTGGTCATCAGTTTCCAAGCACTTATTCCATTTTCTGGGCCAAACCAGCTGAACTGCTCTAAGTTTCTTGGATCTCATTTCGTCAAAGTTTGGAGATGTTGTCCCCAAATGATTATGAGTTAACTTTTGAAACTTGTTGAATGGGTTTTATTGTGTTTTTGTTTGAAGGGGTTTCAAACATGGTTTGTTTCTCAACATATTCTTCCTGCATTTGTCAGGGATTCCTATGCTACGCGGTTGCTCTTTAGCCTCTTGCCATCCAACTGGTATGCGAAGAAAGATGCCAGCGTCAATGGGCTTTTGCAAGCCATTGCGGATGATCTGGTTGAGCTTTTCAACAAAGGTATTACGGTGCAAGTTGCTCTTTCAAATTTAGAGCACGCATATGTTTTTACCAATGCCATTTTGATATTTTGATCCCTTCTGAATTTTATGGGGCGTTCATCTCCCATTATCTGGGTGTTTACCACACTTCCAGCCCTGTAAGCGTTTCCGTACACACTGAGGTTGGTGGTGAGGCCCAGTGTTTCCATGTCGCCTTTGTGGCATGCAAAGGTGACTGGCCATGGATCCGAAAGGCCATGGCACTGGCAACTGGATTCAGCAGCCGACGAGTTTGTCATATGTGCAGTGGACGAGACCCTAGGATTCGATTAGTCCTAGAACAAATTCCTTTTGTTAGAGACCCTTAGCTTGGCTAGACTGGATCCAAACATGATATTCAAGCCAACATGTGGAACCAAGGAGTGGTGGAATTTCACTGCTACGTGTGAAGCCCGGAACTTGTCAATGCACAATGTGGAGAGCCCTTACAAAGCTGGGAACCCATCACCACTTCGAGGTATTCCTGGAGGGGACAACCCATGGATCATCAAACCAGACCTCATGCACAACTTCAACTTGGGAATGGGTGCTGACATGGCTGTGAGCACGGTTTATGCTTTGTGTCGAATGGGCGTTTTTGATGATGATGGATCTTCGATACAAAAACGGTTGGACTGTGCATTCGACAAATTTGAAACGTGGTGCGCATGGAACCGACAAACTCCAACCATCAAATGCTTTGATGCCAACAAGTTGCAATTGAAATCGACGCTTAGGTTTTCTATATATATGAAAGATTTTTTGTTGGCCCCTTAACTTACAGGTTTTAAGAGTGGCCATCCAGGCTGCCCAGTCAATCCAGCCTGTTTGCTTCTCAGGACCGCATTTCCTAAGAAGACCGGCCGAGCTCATGACACAGCTTTGCTATGCAAGTGGTTGCAGAGTGAGCTGGATGTCATGGTACCTACCGATGTTGTCATTTGGTGCCACTAAGTACGTATATGGTGTTATTTTTTTACCCCAATGACCCAAAAGTTTTGGGGCATGATTATCAAACATCCATAGATCGTGCATGTGGCCCTAGGATGTGGAACATCAGCCTCTGCTGGAGATTTTGCAGTGGACTTTCAAAAGCATCAATGACTTCTTTCACCAGGTTCATGGTCAGGGTCTATGGATGACTGCTTCAACTGCCAAGCGTGTGGCATCCTGTGGGTTGGATGGTGCTGACACTTTGGCTTGTATACCCTTCCTTCCTTTTTTCATGGTGTTCATTTTAGGGTTGACCCTATTCAGTCACCCATTCCAGGGCCCCTGCCAGCCAGCCGGTCTTTGCTGAGGAAGGGTATGGTGCTCTTGCCTCGGTGTGCTTCGAGAAACGCTGGCGGCTGTACAAGATAAAGCCGAAAGGGCACATGTTTTTGCACACGTCGATTCTTGGTTTTATCATCTGGGGGTTTGATCAACATCCCATTGATCATTGACAAAGGGAAATTGACCACTGCTTGTGTTTCCTCAATTTGGGCATCCCAAATTACCAAGTTAAATCAACTTGTTTTTTAATTGGATTATCGGGCTACTGCACAACTTTTGTTTTTTCCCAGTTGGATTCAGTCCAAAAGAAACTCAGGACCGAGATGATGAAAGCTGCTCAAGCTAGCGGCGCCAAAGTTTTGAACCCGCTCAGCTCCATGGCTGTCTTTAGTACGCGTTGCTATGAAGATATGCCCCCTATTTATGGTCATCGGTCATGGTTCACCATGGGTTTTCTCGATGGTTAGATATCTAGGTATGATTTTGATGAGATATATGATCCATCGAACCCCTCTTATGATGATCTAACCCCTGTTATGATCTAACTCTTCCTGGGTGCCTGGATGCTGTTCACCAGCTATCTTGTCTGGGCTGTTGCCCTTTGACTTAAACATCCCATGATGCTTACACTTCGTGTGTTGGCCTAGTCATGAGGTTATGCCTGCTGGAGCGATGAGGACTTCATCGG